>JAUCNG010312180.1:0-12154 GCA_032353305.1 Cephalothrix spiralis
GCGATCGAATAAGTTCAGCTTATTATAAAAAAAGTCCGACTATTTGCCGACTCGCCGACTCCAGGGGGGGTGACTCACCCCCCCGCACCCCCCCACATTTACGCCTCTGTTAAAGGACGCTGATAACTGTAGAAAAATTGAATGTTACAGAATTATGGTCTTATAGAGATTTTTATATAGCCAATTCAAAAATGAACTGTTGTTATACATGTATAAAGTAGGTCATATATAGGATCATATAGCCAAGTTGAACTTTTTCTTTCTTATTAAAGCCGCAGGGTATAAGGGCATTATATCAGTCTCAACGGGCCCGGTAAGACTAGCTCCCTTCCCTTTTATGGGGTCGAAACCTTTATCTTTAAAAGATGATGAAAATATATCTATAATACATGTATATTAACATAAATATTTGGCCGGTATAGTTAATAAGGACTAATTTGATAATCAATCTGAAATCTATTGTTCTAATATTATTGTTTACGATTTACTGCATCTTTAAAATGATTTACAGTGTGTTCCAATATTATGGAAAACAGCCAGATTACATGTACATGTACGTCATATTGTAACTTAATTATATGAACATTTTAATAATTGCAAAATAGCCTTCGAGAGCATGGTCTTACTTTCACGAATAAAACAGATTTGGTGCAGAACGGTTCATAACTAAGAGAGCTACGATAATTCTCCAGAAAAATCTCTAGCCTCATTTCCCCACCCTAAATCCCATCCTAAATCGAGAGAATGCTATTTTCAATCACTCTAAAATTAATCTCGAATATTTTCAGCGCACTTAAAATTTTTGTGAATAGTAAATTGGATAAGAAATTGAAAAAAATTCACAAACATTTTCTTCCCCGAGACAGGACGTTCATTTATAATGGGATTTACTTCCTACTGGAAAATTTGAACTTTTTGGTAATTTGGATTTATGTAGCTCAGTAGGCCCTACTGTTGTTGTTAAACGATCTTACACAGATTTGCAATAAACAAATTTATTTGAAGCCGGGAGAAGAACATGTTCTCTCTAGTAATGACCAGTAATCACTAGCAGCGATATGGTCAAATCATAATTAAGTCAAAATACGATTTCATCTGGCTTTTTTCCATAATATTGGAACACTCTGTAAGGCTTGTATAAATATCTAAAAATCAAGAGAACAATCGCGAATCTTTGAGGATTTTAGATTTAGATTTTGAAATCCCTAACCCTAATAGACTCTTTTGCAAAAGTCCGAGGGTCATTGAATGACAGCCAAGTTAGCATTTGTTCTATGCTTATGGACATAACTGGTCATATTTGGGGTCTAATATAAGGTAAAAGATTTAAATATTGCCTTGTTGTATTTTATCCTTTTCAATATAGGTAGAAACAAAAATCCGTTGGCTCGAAGAAATAACAAGACAAGTTTGACAAAAGCTTTCGGCCTTTGGCCTTCCTCAGTTGTGAATATGGACTGAAAAAGTTGTTAAAAACATATGAATTTGCAATAGACAATTTGTATGCAATCAAAATTAGACATGTATATATCCATCCATTTCGCTCATTGAAACGATGTTCTAAGTTCTCATCTTTGCAAATGCAACCCATTAAGTTCACTCCTTGAGCAATTTAGAATAGGGGTTAATTTTTAGTAGGTCCAGGGGGATTTTTGGCGCGAATTTTTTTCGCCCGCCAAGGTTATTTTCCGAAAATGAAGTACAACTGGACACTTTTTAACCCCCCCCCCCCTAATGATAAAGATACATTACTAGAGTGCGGTAGGCTTTAATATTATTTAACAATAATAAATATTCTATTTTATTTCCAGGGGCAAACACTATTACAGAGTACAAACTAAGCGCAAATGCATACGATGATAAGTCAGTAGTCTCCGCAGCATCTGATAGCAGCGATTTGTTAAGAGTATTTGTGGGTAAAACTGTAACTCTTCGGTGTGTTGGAGACAATAAATCTGGAACGATAGATATTTATGGACCCGATAGAAAAATAATTACGAAAAAAGATAACGTAGGAAAATGTTCCAATGCAACAACAGGATATTACTTAAAGTGTAAGTTTTTAAATTAAGTTTCCTTAATTTTCTTTTTATTTAGATTTTATTACAAAATTTTTTTTTCGAAAACAAAAGAACAGGAAGAAAAATATGTCCGGATAATCCATGGGACCATCCCGAAACCGGGGTTCTCGTTCCTTTCACTCTCTCAGAGGAGAATGATCGAAAGAGATATACGATGAGGCCCTAGAAATGGGATGCCATGGGACAGGCTCATTTGTCTCTTACTACAAATCGATGCTAATGTTACAAAGCCCTGATTTAGATTAATCGTCCTTAATTAAATATTTTAGTTCTAGGTGTGTTAATCTAAATCAGGGCTTTGTAACCTTAGATCAATGTACTAGTAATTTGTTGTTTTACTACTTTTGTTGCCAGTGGATATTTTTAACTATTATATGCCGTCTTAGAAGGTCTTGTTTTTTCGATCCAACTTTCGCTTCTTTTGTTTTTATTACGATTAGCTTTTGGTGTGTTATAATGCCCATATTGTTTGTATAACCGCTTACAGCTATTTAATGTGTTTTGTAAAATAAAGCGCCTCTCTGAAGATGGATCTTAGATGATTAGGTCCGAAACGTCAGTGTCTATTAATAAATAATGTTTAATTTTTAAATTAGTGTGGATTTATCATAATATGTTAAAGAATATGATTAACGGTGTGCTTTAAGAAAATATCGCATGAATTCGACCGTAGGTCAATGGTGAGTGACATCGAACGAATTTGATATCACTCACCATTGCCACATCACAAAGCGAAGCCTCATTTTCGGTACGAAAAGGACCAAAATGAAAGGGACAAATTTTCGTAATGTAGCAACGCTTGTACTGTGCTAAAGTACAGGTTTATTTCTGGATTTTAGCATCCTGTATAAACCCGTACAACCTTAAGATACTAGTCCGCCATTTTGAATAATAGAATAAACATTATCATTGTTCGATATCTACAATGTAATTAGCGATTTAGTTCAATGAGTTAACGCGCTTGCACCTGACTATACCAAGTGTCTCAATTTCGCAAACGGGTGCGTGTTAGTACCTCATTCGGGGTAGCATTTTATTAAAAAAAACTGACTGAGAATTAGAGAAAATGGTAGCACTTACGCTATAAGCGCAAGAGGTTGTATCAATTTACATAGCACAGATATATACCTCTTGTTCCACGCTTGAAACTGTAGTAAAAAC
This sequence comes from Cephalothrix spiralis, assembly GCA_032353305.1. Taxonomy (NCBI): domain Eukaryota; kingdom Metazoa; phylum Nemertea; class Palaeonemertea; order Archinemertea; family Cephalotrichidae; genus Cephalothrix; species Cephalothrix spiralis. The sequence goes on from JAUCNG010312180.1 coordinate 3,243, forward strand.
TGTCTTGTTCCTATTGTATTTTGATTGTTTATTCTAAATGATTCACCCTTGTCTTACAGCTTGTCCACCAAACCCAGGAACAACTGTAGAGATAGAATTTTCAGCAGCCCTTAGCCTTGCAGGGGTCTACAAATGCCAAATATCAAATCCACCCAGTGGATCCACTGGGCAGAAAAAGCGAACGGTTGAAGTGCTTGGTAGGTTATGTAGGATCATGGCTTATCGCAAGCTTCCAGGGCCCTTATGACGCTTGGGGCTTAGGGGCTCCAAAATCGACACAAAATTGCCGGGAAATGTCAAAATGCGACGCTGAGGGCGATCCTATCGCTAGAAATCGATGGATTGACCCAATCCACAGAACCCCTTCAGAGCTAAGTCATCGGGTGGGGTGGCGGTACATAGCGCCCCAGAGCGCAATTTGTTTATATATATATCTCTCAAAATAACTTTTTGTTGAAGCAAAATAAAGCGGAAATTTATTATATCTTAATTTCTTTCTCTTTTTTCTCATTTGTTCCATTTACAAGCGGATTTTCCTATAAATCTATAAAAATCCCCGTCCCTATGGGCGAATATGATAGCTAAGTGTCCCAGCCTAGCACCGCTTTGAGCGATCCTAGCGCTAGAGCTACGCAGCCGCCGGCTTCCCTTTCGGTTCATTGACTGGTTCATTAGTTTGGAGTTATAGGAAACTTGAATAATATATCATCGTCGCAGCTTACATTCGAAGATAAAGACAATGATCATTTCGGAGCGACATCTTCCTTAACATCCCGGATGAAAACATTTAGAAGCTTGTTTCAGATTCCGACAGGGGACCGCTAAAATGATTAAGTTTCATTTTAAAGAATCGCAGGCCTTCTGAGGGGCCTTCTGAGAGCTCTAAATTCTAAAAAAATCGCGAATTGCTTCCGCGGGCCCTGCGACTTGTACACGTGTCGCTCTTCATGTAATCTGGTGTAGTCACGCTAAGAATAAATCTCACTAAATGGATATCAATTTCTTTTCAGTTGGTGTGACTGTTGCATGTTACAAGGGGTTGAAAAATCAAGAAAATATTGGAACAAAATTGAAAGAGACAGACATGTTCGAAGGTGAAGCAGACCAATACATCTCAGTCACGTGTTTTAGTTCGTGTGGAACTCTGAAAAATTTAACAAATTTCTTTGTCGGATCTGCAATAGTAAGTAATGTATACATGTATATACAGGGTTTACAAATTTAAAACATGTATATTCAGGGTGTCCCGATAAAGTGTATAACATTCAGATGACATCATGGCAAGTAATCAGCGCCACGAATAGTTTCTGAGTCTTCCGCAATTTCAATGCGAAACGCGGGGCTACTAGTATCGATGCTAGTGTAAAAATGTGGGTTTCGGTTTTTCAAAAATAGAAGTCAGCACCAGTTACAGTCCGATTATGTTCGATTTCAACAGGCAGAAAGCAGTCAGATTTTATTGGGAATTTTCCGTAGTACAAATTATATGATAGAATATAAAAATTGTAAAAAAGTACTTTTTGGGCCATTGAAACATTTTATTTGACTATCTTTACGCGTAAGCGGGGACCTACCCAAGATTGAGATTTAATATATCTCGTGAACAAATAACACTAGAGACTATGTACATGTGCAGTCGGTTTTAGACATCCAACGACCAGGCGCATGCACCTGTAAAAATTGTTTCCGAAATCTGAAAAACGAGCACCGAAAATGATAAAACAACAGATTATCCACAGATAATTGCGGTCACGTGACTGGATTCTGACCAACCAGAGGCCGAGTTTCAGCATGATGTAGTATAAGTAATGATAAAACAACAAGAAATTTAGGAACCTTAAGTGCATGTTCCTCGGCTATTTCAGAACATGTCTGCAGAACATTGCATTTCGTTATTTTTTCTAGGTAGAACGGGAAGAAAAAACATTGACGACCGGTTTAAACACCTGCACAAATGGCCTAAAGTATATCAGAGGAGACTACAATTTACACATAGGAGCCATATCACCAATACTGAAAACATTCTCCTTTAACGCTTCAGTCGGATACTCAGACAACAAAGCTGTTTCAACTGCTGTTTTTAAAATGTACTACCGTAAGTATGAACTAAAATCAAATTTCGTTGACAAAAAGATAACGATTGTGTCCTTTGCATTGGAAGACATGTAAGACAGCATGCGGAGGGGTTATGCAGAAACATTCTGGGGATGAATTAAGCTTTTTGTTTTGACCCAGTACCCCCTCAACAGTCGTAAGCATCTTATGCTGGTGATACTTTAGGAGTCTTTTAACTTATAAGGCTATTCTTCCTTGAAAACGTTCGGCCCCAACATTTTCGGCCCAGTACATTTTCGGCCAGTACATTTCGGCTCCACTACACTTTCGGCCCCAAAAAAGTTAATTTGGAGGCGAATTTCAGAGATCATAAAGGCAAACCTAGAGATGCAAAAAAAGTTTAATTTGCGTATCGAGAGAATGTTATTCAAATTGTACTGGGGTCGAAAGTGTTGGGGCCGAAAATATTGGGGCCGAAAGTGTATTGGGCCGAAAGTTTTGGGGCCGAAAAGCTCTGCACGCACACGAACGTAATGATAGAGTTGGTACCAAGATGCACTAGGCTCTAGGAACAGATTAGTCACTGAGCAAGGCGAGAAAAGAAAAATACCTAAATGTTTATACTTCTCAATGTCAAAATCATACATTTAAATGTACAACAAGGTTTTCCTATATTAACATAACTTATATGATCTTATATAAATTATCGATTATCTAAAAATCTATTTAATTCAGACTTTTAATTTTTTTACAGCTATGGCAGTTGGCGGAATTGCAGCAGCTATAATTGTTGCCCTTGCTGCTATTGCAGCTATAATACTACTGATCATTGTTAAATCCAGAACTAACTGAAATTTATTAATCATATTTTGGATATGATCATGGCGGGGTAAATAAATGATGTCATTAAAAATCCATGATCTATAAGTTTGTTTACTGGCATAAAGCTACACGTAAACTATAGAGACCTGCGACCTCAAACAAAATAGATGGCATTATACTATTATAGCGCCATCTATCTTTAATTTATAAGCAATCTACATGACTGTATATTTATTATATGTAAAATTTAATGTAAACAAAACTATTTTTTAAAATCTTCATCAGGAGCGTGGAGAGAGGGGTTGGGAGGATTCAGAATACATTTCAAAACAAAGGATATTCATTAAATTGATAACATATCATTATATCATTCATTCTTCATTAATATAGACACACCATAATATTATCTTCATATTTTGCTGTATTTCATTAAAAAAATGTTTTTAAAAATATTAGGAATCGTGAACTTTTTTTTCTGTTGTGGTAATTCCCCAGTCGTGATTGTATTTGTGAGGCCATAGCGCTCCATAACGCAGTTATAATCTGTTTCTAATCACTTAATGTAATTTGCGAATACTATCACATAAAACTATATATATTCCTGCATATGGGGGTGTTATATCGAAAATAAACCACCCCCTGAAGTTTTCATATACCGGTCACCGGACCAACCCAAGTTTCTATACGCAAGTTTCCATACACCGGTCACCGGACACCCACTTAAGATTCCATACGTACATGTATGGAAAGTTGCCAAACGCCCACAAGCTTCCATTATTATCGAAACTTTTTTCAGTGTACCAATACCCAACCTAACCCCGGTTGGTGTCTTCAATCCCTCAGGGCTGTACTGATATTAAGGCTCTGTCCTGTGAATAGTGCAGCTATTTTAATTATACAGTGCTCGGAGTAGTTCCGGAAAAGCTCCGGTTCCGGAAACTTCCAAGCTATTAGTTCTAAATAAGTGAGATTTCTAAAATGTTGAACCTCCGGAACGTTTCTGATGTTTACTGCTTTTTTTTAAAACAGTGTTAAACCGCGAGTTCAAATGGGCGCCATTTTGGAAATATTCGAAGAAGTTGGAATCATCAAATGAATTTCAATTTTCGCTAAATTGACTTAATAATCCCAAATTAACATATGATGAAGCAACAATATATTTTAATTTGTTATATTAACCATGTGATGGACAGAGTTATTTCGTCTTCCGGAACAAAATGGCGTATAGAGCTATGAAAAAACGTTAAAAAAATATCGGGATCTTTTTCTCCGGCCAGATGACATTCAAAGTCTAATATTTTCCTAAAATGTTAAAAACAAGTTGCCTTACACATTTGATCAGGTTTGAGTGATTGGTGACGCTCAATTTGCGGAACTATACTCCTAACACTGTAGTTAGGAACGGAACACGGCGAAATAAATAATGCAACTCATAAACTGCATAAGCTGACGATAATGCATACAATTCACAAACAATGTCCCAACAAAATCATACAAAAAGTATTTGGATATATATTATTGATAGTGATACATGGGTTTAACACACAAAATAATAACAAAATAAAACTTATGACAATCAGCTATCCCATTCATTAATATAAGTTTTATACATCTTATGATTTTCTCTTATACATCATATCACAGACATAAGAGGTATTGCCTCGTAAAAAATCACATATTTATTTACACTTGATCTTGAGGTTGACTAGCGAGAAAAACAAAACAGTTTAGGTTTTGGACTACAATAAGCATGGCCGATTGAACTTCGGCAAATGTGGGGACGCTGTTTACAAGAAATACAAGGTGTAAAAATGTGGTGTTAATACAATATATATATACCGCACTGTCTTTGACGGAATACAGGATATATCCACGAGTAATGGCGGGTATGACCTGATACTAAGAGCCCGAGGGCTCTTAATTTCAGTTGGGGACCATCATAACCCGTGGATATATCCTGTATTCTGTCAAAGAATGTGCGTTATATATTGTATTTTAACGAATACATGCCCATTTCATCGCAAATTCTTATTATAATGCCCTATTTTTCGTTGATCAAACGTAACATAATTATCGATTATAATAGATACGGCACACGATCTAAGATTATCAACTTACATTCACAGACATAATTAATCGTTTTCTCTTCTGAATGAAATCTTGGCGGATGAATTCGAAGATCGGTAATAGAGACAACCCCTAATTTGCATTATTCTGTGCTACAGATACAGGGGTCACTGCAGAATTACCCAGAAAGACTCTGATCATTATATTCCACTAGTAGATTTGGGGTCTTCTGGGTAATTCTGCGGTAAGTAAAATACAAATATGTATTTCACTCATGTGACGATTCTGTAGTGAGAATAACATTGGTTATCACATGTCTCGCATGGACCGTCACTTTCGGAAGTCTTCAAAATCATGTTATCTCATTGGCGATTTTAGGCTTTTTTCATGAAAGCGTAAAATCACCCGTGAAATAACAAGAATTATGCAAATTAGGGGTTGTCTCTATTACCGATCTTTAAATTTATACGCCAATCAGACTATAGATATCGATAGATTTTGTCAGTAGAGACACAAAAATCATGTGCATTAGGTGTGCAATTGGTCGCGCGTAGCCACTAAGCAGATTGATTATAATCGATATGTATCCTATGATTTTAAAAATAGAGCATAATAATTTGAACGGAATTTGCCAATTATGGCAACATATAAGGGGTCAAGAATTTTTGGGATGTTTTGGAATATCCTCCCAAAACCATCCTAAAATTATATACATTTCAACAATAATATACCCAATTCAACACACAAAAATACCTATTTCAATATAAATTTAAGACTTTTAATTATTTATAGGGAATCCTTATAAAATACTATTCATATAATCTATCTGTTATATGGGAGGATATTCAATAATATCCCAGAAAATTATGTCCACTTATGTCTTGCCATATCTAGAATTTGCGATGAAATGAGCATTAATTCGTTAAAATACAATTTATAACGCACTATATCTTTGACAAAATACTCGTTATGGCAGTCACCAACTGATATTATGATCATGCTCTTATATATATTATATGTTACAGTTAGTAATTACTGACGAATATATCTATCGTTTTAATACTTTTTTATGATATGATAGTCCCACTAAGCTAGCTGCACTTTGTAAATGATTTATAGTCAATAAAATGAATTTGAATGTATCTAAATGCAATTCTTTAAATTTGAATGTCCCATCAAATATTCAAAAGTATAGGCATTTGCAATAATTTATTTGAATTGGAAAACAATAGAGATTGATTTCCGGTAGAATCTTTCAATTATTTATAATAACAATGACAGTATTTCATTCAATAAAATGCGTGAATATTTCATACTTGGATGATACGACAAAATATTGCATTAGTTACGTATAAACAGTCAATTCAAAATAAGAAATGTCAGTGAAATTCAAACATGTAATGACATCAATGATAAATATTTAAGATAAAATGAAGATCGACATGTACTGATGATACCAGTAAATGCAGCTTAATGTTCTTGCGCTCACCGTTATGAAAGAAAAGCAAATTCAAAGATTACAGGTCCAATTAAAAAAAAAAGACTATTGTTATCGCATACAGCCTACCGCACACTAGTCCACAGAATCGCAGGAACGCTAGAAAGCAACAAAATCAAACATGTTATCCTAACCAAAGCGCAGGAACGCTAGAACGCCGATTCCTAGTGTGCGGGCATAATCGCTAGAACGCAACCAAAATCAAACATGTTTGATTTTTGTTGCGATTATGCCCCGCACACTAGGAATTTTGATGCGATCGGCGTTCTAGCGTTCTTGCGATTATGCGAATAAGTGTTGGTTAGGATTTCATGTTTGATTTTTGTTGCGTTCTAGCGTTTATTCTTCGAACTAGTTTGCGGTAGGCTTAAGGTAACCACCGTAGACATTAAAAAAAAGTGTTTATGAAGGATAGAAATTATTAATTGGTGTGTGTATATGAAAAACAGCAAATAGGCATGATATAAACTATTGTCTGTACAAAATTTAGAAACTATTAATGTGAGCTTATTATTTTTACCGGATATATAGGTTGAGAGCCATGAAAAGGGTTAAACGAGTATTTTCTATATTGCCCGAGTCGCAGACGAGGGCAATATTGAAAATTACGAGTGTCAGTAAATTTTTATGGCTCGAGACCAACGAGGTATTGCTTGTATTGCACGAATGACTAACAGATATCGATAAAAGAGTGCAATACTATAGTTACAAGGGTAAATACTACTGAGGCACATATATAGACTGGCCACTGGCCAGCTGGTTGAGAGTATTATGCACCAGTCAATGAAATGCACCGGGGAAAATAGCGCTGCGTAGCGCAAGCGCTAGGATCGCCTAGAGCGGCGCTAGGCATCGCAGGCGGGTTTCAAGCGCTATCAGTCGCTATGGATCACTATGGATCGCCCATAGGGGTGGGGAAGTTTAGATTATTGCCGAAAAAAATCGGCTTGCAAATGGAACAAATGAGCAAAACACAGCAATTTTTTTCAGAAATAATAATAACTTTCAGATTAATTTTGCTTTTTTCAGATACTATATAAAATAAAATTGCGCTTTGTAGCGCTATGTACCGCCACCCACCCGGGGACTTAGCGCTAAAGGAGTTCCGTGAATCGGGGCGATCCACTAATTTCTAGCGCTAGGATCGCCTTAACCGTCGCTAAGCGTCGCTATTTTGACATTTCCGGGCACGCCCCCCCCGTGCAGTTCATTGACTGGTCCATTCATAGACGCAATATTGATTATCACAATTTAACCTGCGTTAACGACCATAAAACTAATAAAATTTTAAATCACTACTTTTGGACTATTAATCGTAGAATTTGTTCATAACAATAACAAAAAACAATTGTAGTTTTATTCAGTTGTTTACTTGGTACATGAAGTGTTGCTTCGAGGTTGATGATCCCGTCATATCAAGATTCGCATACCAAACTGTCGGACGGCAGGTTTACAGATAAAGAAAATTGAGCAGTTTTTCTTTAATCTTGGCAAGGTCCTTCATTTAAGGGTCATTTTTGGCATGAAGCAGATATTATAAAAGTAATCTGGAAAAGAGATAAAACAATATAGCAGATCCCTTAAAACAAAAGTTTAAAATCACTTTTTGAATACGGGTTATTAATTTAGTTTATCCGTTCATACTACCATAATTGCCTTCCACTGTTTGCAATATAGACAAACAAGAAACTGCACATGAAACAGACGGACGGCTATTCAAAGTAAACCGATCCAATTGGCTTATAACGTTATATGATGCATAAAGGGTAAGAGGCGCGATCAAACTCCATGCCCAATCTCCCGTTAGTATTTGACTGAACGCGCGCCGTATGCAGTCGGAGGGCTACAGCAAATACAGCCCTTCATTTATTAAGTAATCATTAGTATTCGATGTCCCAGCAGCCCCGGCTGAAGTATTGGTCCTGTAGTAACAAGTTGGAGGCGTTGAATACCATAAATAAGAAATTATCACGAAATATGCACTTACTTTTAATACCAGAGGTCAAGCAATCACTCCATTAATACTTTGAATTCTTTTGTTGATCTAAAAAGAAACCAGAAAGAGATATATCAAAAGTTGATATATGATGTGAAGGTCCCGAGTTCGATTTCCAGAAATTATTAAAAACTTCGAATATATGGTTTAGACATAGGCAAACTATTCATTTCTGGAAAGCTTATGAAATTTGTATAGTGCTGCGAACATTCATTTGTTTTTGTTTGCCACCTGGGGCGTGGCTGCGGGGAAAAACTTTGATAATTTAAATGTTTTTAAGAGTTCTTTTAATATTTTGCCTCGCTAGCCGACCCCAGGTGGCTGGTTAAAAAATGAATGTCCGTGGCGCTGTACAAATCTTATAAGCTTTCCAGAAATGAATAGTTTGCTTTTGTTTAAACCATATACATGTATTCGAAGTTTTTAGAAATTGCTCCTCCGGCATAATTCCACCCTATTGTGTATGTAAAATAT
>JAUCNG010313291.1:0-12146 GCA_032353305.1 Cephalothrix spiralis
GCAGAGGCGACGACGCGACGACCAAGTTTCTCAAAGTTGCGACGAGCGCGACGAGTACCTATCATTCCAGGGCCTCAGTACATACAGTGTAGTTCTATTTGAAAGTAGAGTAATCAATTTGTTTAATAAAGTTTGTCAAATTTTAATCCAATTTCTTTTTTTTCAGTATATAAATGACCCAAAAGATAATAGACAAACCTTTCCAGTATTAGTTTATATCCACGGTGGTGGTTTTACTCAAGGATCTGGTCAAGAATTTGCTGGTGATATCTTGGCCCAAGATGAAATGGTTATAGTCACATTTAATTACCGTCTTGGAGCATTAGGTTTGTAGATGTCTCAGTAATATGTTCTTCCTCTGAAATAGGATGTACCACAAGGATTTCACTCTTTTTTTTACCAGGATATGATCATTTTACCCTCTTAACAAACATAAAATGATGGGGGTCATGGAAAAAATTTAAACACAGAGGCTGACACAGGGGTCCTATTTCTGCAGAAAAAAATCTTAGACCTCATTTGGCGGCTAATCGAACAATTTCGAAGAGTTAATGGGGTCCTAGGTGGGTTTTTTCTTCTTCAAAATTTCGAGCTCTCAGAAGGCCTCTACCCCCTCCCTGATTGATTTCTCAACGGATTTGGGTGACTTAGAAAATATACATTGGGGGGGGGGGGACCCCCTACGGCTCTGCGGTCCCTGAATATCTAAGACTACCCCCGGATGATCGATGATTTGAGAGTGGAAAGATTGTCAGCTCTTTTGGACTTCAAAATCATTATTGTTACATTGTTTCACGACACTAATTCTAAAATCTTTTTTTAAGGTTTTATGAGCACATTGGATGAAGAGAGTCCAGGAAATTATGGTTTAATGGACCAAGTCCAAGCATTGAGTTTTGTTAAAAGACAGATCCACCATTTCTTCGGAAAGCCTGCCCATATCACAGTTGCCGGCCAAGGAGCAGGGGCCATGAGCATAGGGCTCATGATTATATCACCGTATCTTAATCGAAAGGAGTCAGAAGTCGGAAAAGGCCGTAAGTTATATTGATATTTGTAATTACTTGTACTTTTAAGCGTAGTATCTGACACCTATTATTTATGATATTAACTAAAACTTCACCTTTACACCATTTTAACCAGTGATCTTCGAACAGTTGTTATGTTTACGATAGTACTTATATCAATATATATCCCCATCTTTAGCGCTTGCATGAACGTATGAATAGGCACTTAATAATTTGTAAATTCTATAGATATCGAATGGATTATTATAACTACGTTTAGGATATGAGCATTTGACGGTTTTTTATAGCAGTGATACGACATTCCAAAGATCAGATATTGCTTACTCAATGCATAAATATCGAATAAGTCGATATTTAATCGCGAGTTGCGTTCTTAAAAAAGTAAAATTATCGCCACCTATTATTTACAATTTCAAGTAATCATTTTGCTAGACATGTAGGATGAAGTATCATGTAAACTGTATAGATTACTATGAATGCTGCCGTAACCGTAATCGTAACAGAATCTCGGTTGAAAAAGAAAGAAAACAGTTTGTAATAGAATTCTATCGATAGCATGCAATTAAAAACTGTTTTGCCTCATTTTTTTTAACGAAATTTGTTTAAAATACAGTTTCAATTCATCGTCTACATCTGTCTACATGGTATGAGAAATCGCGGCGCAGATTTCGAAAAGATTCGTGTATTTCTATTAATCAGAAAATATACTTATCGTGTACTTATTTAAGGTTATTTTTAGACTATATCAGTTCAAACTTTCTAGATGCGTGTAAAACAGTAACAACTGCCCTTACCCTCGGATACAAATTGTGTTTATAAAACAATTTATTCCGTCGCAAAATTTTATCTTATGCTATCATTTTCTTTCAGCTTTCTTCAAAAATGCAATTGCTATGAGTGGGAGTGATTTAGATGAAGATGCCTATGTACAGCCCAAAAACGGTTCGTTAGAATATGCCCTTGACCTCGGTCGACAGCTTGGTTGTCCTTGGCAAGGCACTACAAAACAATTGGTAGAATGCTTAAGAGATCGGCGAACTTACGATGAAATACAGGGAGCAGGGGATAATGTTCATCGCAAGGTGAGTTATTTAGTCTGGCCATTTTGTTGCACCGTGCCCCGACAGAATCTATCACTACTCCTACAGTATCTCGGTTACTAAGTAAGTGCCTAAGCTGTGTTTAACTTGAAAGCGAACGGCATCTAAATAGCTGGACTCAAAAATGCCCTGTTTCTCTATGAATAATGATGCATTTCGCCTAGCCCGACTTGACAAGGCAGCTTCCGCTAGCACCATTCCTGCATATATCCCGCACTCTTTCTATATACCAATAGGAGTCAGGTGTACCCCGAAGGGAGGTACATCGGGGTTGTAAGATTATTTCAGGCACCCACAGAAGATTGCTTCGTTTTTCGGAAATTTTAACAATAACCACCTCACCCCAAAAATAGTCTTTCGTAAGCTTTACTATTAAACTTCCCACTCAACGTATTAAACGTGACCAAGCGATTCACGAGCAACGCCAGCTTAAGATCTTGCCTAACAAATTCCGTTACATGTACATGTACTATGCAAAATTCTGAAAATTTCCCTGGAAAATCATGGCCAAAAGTTCTTAAATTTCTCGAAATAGTGCTAGAAAAGTCATGGAATTTTGTTATTAAAATACGTGGAAACCCTGCCAAGGATCACACGCGGCTTCCTTAGACTCTGGCGGATATACATAAGTATTTGCAGGCCTTATAGTTCTCATAAAACCTTAGGATCTCATAAAATATGGCTATTCCTCCTAAATCTTGACTCGATATTTTATCATTCTAGTTCGGTGTGTGTAAATAAAGATGCTAGATATTATTACACGATATTTAGTTCGCTTCGATAATAATACGAGATGAGTAATCGCTGACGTTTGCGAATCTCTTTTTTTTAATTTTTATTTTTTCTTATTATTCATTTAATATACAAAAATGTGCCACTGTCAGGATAACCATAACGGGCTTGCGATCCAACAACTATACTGCAGAATGAAAGGGTATTGAAAATTTATCCGTTGCCAATTTTATTGTTCACTAACCCAGTTCCCGGGAACCAGTTTCGCCCGCAACTGGCAATTCTTCGAAACCAAATCTCATTTTTAATAACTCTTTGAAGCTGGCAAAGCTGAAAAAGTGTTTCAAGTCTTCCGTGTCTTTGTATGATTCCCTAATATCCTTAACTTCAGATGTCATTATTGGTATATCCTGATAAACAAGTTGGGTTATTTCATTTTCAATATCACTAGATTGTTCATCTAAGTCAATATCCGGAACTCTAACTTCTGAACTATTATCGGTGAATAAGCAACATTGCTTTCAACAATTGGACTGTAATCAACTATGTGTGAATTTTCAATATAGGACTCCTGTCTTCTATCTGTTTCAATTTCTTCATGACTAATTGGCGGACTTGAAACCCTTTGTCGCTTGGCTTGTCTTTCATTGTCCCTAGCTATTTGATATGCACTCTTCTTCCGAAATGACACGGTCTTGGCAGGTTGAATATCCTGTGAATCATGTATAGGTATATCCTCTATAGAACGAAATGAATGTGACCACCTTCTTCATAAAAAACATTCCAAGAATTCAAACTATGTGTTCCTGAAACCGACGCCAACATATTCTCTAACACTTTGGATAATCCTGCGACTGGCATTATTCTTCCAAATCACGGTAATCCAGGTAAAAAATATGATTTTGTAAGAGCTGAAATGAACTGAACTTTCACTCTGCACGACGCCACCTATCACCTTTGGTAATTAATTTTAATAATGAATACATTTCCATGTCTTATAATTCATGTGTAATAAAGATTATTTATCAATCAATATCTTATTTGAGTACGATAACTTCTGATTAAGTCGAAGTCAACCTAAAAATAGTAATGGAAAAAATTCTAAATTATGACTTTTTAAATAGGAAAATAGTATTGATATATGACATCCACTGAAAGTGTATTTTCTACCCTTAATATGAAAGGTGAAGTGATTTAGTTAACAAATAATGACTTGGACAACAAACTTACAGGGGTTGTCATATATCGATACTGTTATATCACCTCTAGAGCATTTATCTGTTTAACCAAGACATAGCGAAACAATAAAGTCACTTTTTGAAATAACAAAAAGTGAAAAACCGCTGACACAGTGTATTCAAATTGAGATCACATATCAAAAGTTTCGACTTATTTTGTCGTCTTCAGTGATATGAAATAATTTTGAATTTATTTCAAAAATGACTTGTATTTTGATTTAATTGTACATTTTATTTGTCTAATACAATGTAGTCACGGCGTTCTGGAAGCCCGAAAAAGATTTTTGAGCGAATCCAAGCTAACCACCGGTGGTTTTGGGCTTCAGTGTCACAGGTACTCAAAAAACCCCGAAATTTCGTATTTTTGGCATTTGAAGTCCGAATATCTTAGAAACGGCTAGGATTAGGCCATATAAATGTATTACGAGCAGATAGAAACATGCCCCCAATTAGTCGAATGGCACCATTATTTTTACGATTGGGGCATGTGCGCATGCGCAGCTACGTGACGTCATTTACTCAAAACCTGTCTAACGAAACTAATTTTTGACAGTGAATATGTGTTTAGCCTTGCCACTGAAGCCAAGAACCACCGGTGGTTAGCTTGGATTCGCTCAAAATCTTTTTCGGGCTTCCAGAACGCCGTTTAGTATACATGGACCGTATATAAGTTATATGAATTTAAAAAATAATTTTGAGATTATGTGACTTTTACTTAGTCAGAAGTGATGGTATTATTAATATAAGGTTTATTGACCAATAATTGTAAATTACACATAACAATGTTGCGAATAAATATATGAGAATAATAGTAAAGAAAATTTTCAGTCCATTGTTCAAACACAAATTAAGTCTTATGTGTAAAAGTTTTCAAAATACAGTCAAAATCACAAACATCTGCAGAAGCATCCTCGTTCCTATGGTATTATATCATATTTCATAATATTTCTTCTGCTTGGAGAGGCTATGACAGGTGAGAATGCTGCAGAAGGGCAGTCATCAAAATTGATTTTGACCTGATACTGGAGACGGTATTGTTTTTTTTCTTTACACATAAGATTACTTAATTTTGCTCTTCAGTTTGCATATGCCAACACGTATAAAGTATTAGCTTACGATCAGGCGGCTTCAGCGCCCAGTTGCAATAGCTAAGTTATGAAGAGAGCCTAAGCTGTGATGTTATGGCTTACAGTAAGACCCGGGTTCAAAAATACTTCAATAATAAAATATGTCCTGCTATACAGAATATAGTATCGATATACACTCATCGATCAAAAAATAAATTCGATAGAAAAATGATTTATACATATAACATGCACGACTTCTCTTAAGAAAGAAAATGACAAGAATCAGTGATTGGAACGTTTAAAATTTATAATGCATACAATATATTGATAGTAACGCGTCGAAACCAGTCTTTAAATTTTGGATTACATATTTTGTAAAAAAAGGATTATTTTTGAATACATATTCTGTTAAAAGGGGATTATTTGGTGACTTAATAGACGTGCTTTTTTGGTTAGGTAATAGGGTTAATTTTGTTGTACAAAACGGCATCATGAATGAATCGCAACATTCAAACCTCATTTATGCCGCTATGTTCGGAGATCTTGGTTCTTTAAAGTACCTCGTTACTCAGGGAGTTGATGTTAACTTTTCCGATAGCGATGGCCGGACCTCATTAATTTATGGTTCCGTTTATGGTCATTTGGAAGTTGTAAAATATCTTATTGAGAACAACGCTGACGTTAACCAAAACAGGGCAAATGATGGTGCAACCCCATTGTTAGTGAGCTCACAGAGGGGTCATCTTGATATTGTAAAATATCTGATTGAGAACAACGCTGACGTTAACCAAAACAGGGCATATGATGGTGCAACCCCATTGTTAGTGAGCTCACAGAGGGGTCATCTTGATATTGTAAAATATCTGATTGAGAACAATGCTGACGCCAACCAAGGTTGTAAAGATGGTTGTACCCCATTGTATATAAGCTCACAGAAGGGTCATCTTGATATTGTAAAATATCTGATTGAGAACAATGCTGACGCCAACCAAGGTTGTAAAGATGGTTGTACCCCATTGTTTGTGAGCGCACTAAATGGTTACCTTGATGTTGTAAAATATCTGATTGACAATAACGCTGACGTCAACCAAGGTTGTAAATATGGTTGTACCCCATTATATATGAGCTCACAAGAGGGTCATCTTGGTATTGTAAAATATCTGATTGAGAACAACGCTGACGCCAACCAAGGTTGTACAGACACTGGTGCTACCCCATTGTTTGTGAGTGCACAACATGGTTACCTTGATGTTGTAAAATATCTGATTGACAATAACGCTGACGTCAACCATGGTCGTAAAGATGATGGTATCACTCTATTGTTTATGAGCTCACAGGGGGGTCATCTTGATATTGTAAAATATCTGATTGAGAACAATGTTGACGTCAACCAAGGTCGTACAGATAATGGTGCAACACCGTTGTTTGTGAGCGCACACACAGGTCACATTGAGGTTGTAAAATATCTTATTGAGAATAATGCTGACGTCAACAAATGTACGAATGATGGTATAACTCCACTGCATGCAGCCTCTATGTTTGGTCATCTTGATATTTTAGAATATTTGATTAATAATAATGCTGATCTTAACTCTGTAAATAGTGATGGTATGAATGCACTCATGTATTCTGCATTTATGGGCAAATTCCATGTTGTTAAATACCTTATAATGGTTCAAGGTATTGATGCTTCTCAGAGCGATTCCCATGGTTTAACAGCTATACATCTTGCTGCATGCAATGGACATCTTGATATCATAAAATATCTCTTACAATTTTCAGAACTTACTGATTTAGATAATTTGTTGCCTCTCAGTATTAGAAAAGGCAATGTAACTGTACTTAAGACTCTCCTCAATGTTCGGTATGGAATTAAATTTGATAATTCCATATCTAATTATATTCCCGATAGAAAAGAAAATGAATCATTGATGTTCCAAGCAGTGATCTGCGCACAACTTAAAAACATGTTTAGTTGTAGAAAGCTAATGCAATTGACTAGCACTGAGATGAAAATCAACTTTGATTCTCTAATATTTGAAGCCGATGAAGTAATTCAGTATTTAGAATATCTTAAAAAAGAAGCAGATGATATGTCAAACATAATAACATCAGAAAGTTTCAAAAGAAGTAAAGATTTTCGATTAATAGGTCTAGATATATCTGATTTAGTTATAAACAACCAGCGATTCAATAACATCTTTGCAATAACAATTACTGCGGAGGAAATCGGCAAAGGAAGTTTTGGAACTGTAAAAATCGGTGTACATCGTGAGACGGGTAAAAGATATGCCGTGAAATGCATTGACATTGAAAACGCTAAGTCAAAAAATAATTTAAAGGTAAAATTTCTACTTATTGAGACCGAAAACGCCCTGAAATTGCACCATGAAAACATTGTTGAATTCTGCGGACATAAACTTTCCCACGAAAAGGGGAGGCCATTTTTGTATTTGGTAACCGAATTATGCAAAGAAGATTTGCATAAACATTTTGTCATAGATGGAAATGTAAATGACAGAAACCCTAGTTCCGCTAAAAACTATGATAGCAGCGTGCAGTATTACCTAAATATTGCAATGCAAATATGCAATGGTCTAGCACATATTCATGCTAAGAAACTCGTTCATAAGGATATTAAACTGCAGAACATCTTCATTAGTTATGACTTTAGAATCAAAATTGGTGACTTTGGTTTGTCGGATCAGTTGATAGGCAGTGAAGAAATGGCAAGCAGTAGAAAAGGTACACCGGTTTATTTGCCACCGGAGGTGCATCACCTCAAAAAGTATACATTTTCCACTGATACATTTTCAATTGCTTTAGTTCTGCATGAACTCTGGCAAGGAATTCTGTACTATAAGAGGGAGCCTTTTAATGATGCTGATGTTATTGAAAAGCTTAAGAACGGAGTACGGCCTGCCTTTAACGACAATCATCCTGCTGGTGATATCAAAGAGTTAATCAAAGAATGCTGGCATCAAGACGATTTACAGCGACCAACTTCTCAAGAAGTTTGTGACAGACTTTGGAAAATGTTCACTGAAAGGGTCGGTGAACGAAAACCAGAAATTGGTAAGATAGTGCAGTTTAAGCCTGGAACTGCATTGGAACAGAAACAGAAGTCTGGCGAAATAGGATTTGGTTATGATCTTGTTTTGAGCCAGCTGAGCCAAATGATGTCGCAAGCAGGAGATATATCAGACGTACCTCTACCAAGAAGTAGCTTGCGAAATGTTTCAAAAACTTCAAGGAATTATTCTAATGTGAATAGTTCGGCTAACATAAACAATTAGTGTTTATCCTAGTGTGAATATTTTATGAAGTCTACAATTTGTAATATGATTACAGAAAACCACGGACAACTTTGATGTGTATCGTAGGAATAATAATTTTCTAAAATTGCGGAGACCCAACTCGAAGTTCTTTCATGCCATCTCTGACAATTTTGAGAGACTTGTTGATGTTTTACAATGTTGAAACTAAACTTTGTTGTGTAGTTTGAATATTTGAAACCAAAGGATATGATTGAATGGTCATTGAAAGTTGTCTTCAATGACATATATCTTTCAATTATGGTTAATGGAAACATTTTGAACTTAAAAAGTAATATCGTAGTGTAAATACTTTTGAAACAAAACAACATTTGAAGTTATAGACCCTATTTTTGCAATTTTAAGTGCCTTGCAAAACTTGCTTAGCACTTCTGATACTTTGGTATTGCAAGACAACTTGAATGACAAAATTTTGAAATAAGGAAAATTTGATGTGTAAATATTTTGACTAGAAAGTATAGTGAATTACTAACATTAACATTGGAAGTTTATCTCCAAGAAAAGGTTTTTCAATTACCATCAAAAAAAGAATGATAAAATCATTTTGAACTTAACAAATGGTATATTTTATGTTAATAATCTATAAACCCCGGTCATGTTTGGAGGTTTAAAGTGACCTACTATAATTTGGAAATTCCAAGACACATAATATAATACAATTGACTACAATGCAATTGACAGAACTAACATTTAAAAACTCATTTGATGTGAAAATATTTTTAGACTAAATGATATGATCGAGATTACATTGGATGTTTATCTGCAAGGATTTGTTCAAAGAGAACATTAACAATTGACAAAAAGGACCTGAAAACTTACATAAACTAAAAAGTGTCGAAATTGATGTTGGATTAATTATCATTCGAAGATAAACCAAACAAATCCGGCTCAAGCAACCGTCATTTTAATGGATTTCTTTATACCAAGTCAAGTCACTAAACAAACAAACAACAAAAAATGACGAATAGAAAAAAATGGTAAAATTAGTAATAGCATGCATAGTGAGACAACGCCATTAATTTAGGTTACATAGACCGCTCGGCTATCATATCGGGACGGTTGGCAGTCGGCTCCTGGGTATAATAAACCCTGAGAAAGCGGACCATTTCGGAGTCATCGTTGCTAACCATCGCGATGTCAGAAGAATAGCTGAGTTGTCGACATCACTTAAAATACTGGCGTCGTTTCATGAGGTCATTTAAGGTCAGAAGGTGCTCAACTTAGAACCTAGGTGTTCACTTGACCCTAAAGTGCCGCGTCATAGATTTAGATATGTGAAAAATATTTTGAATGATTTAAAGTTTTTATTAGGGTGCCCTTTTAACCCTAATTAGCCCTGGTAGCATATAGGATACCACCGGCGTTTAGGGTAAAATGAGACAAATTTTTCCAAAATTAACTGATTTTCAAAACTCTGTTGAAATCAGCCTTACCATGGATGGATGTGTGAAAAACATATTCAATGGTTTGCAGTACTTATAACGATCTATAACTGTGCTACAAACACATAATTGAGCAGTGAAACCGGACTCTTGAAACCATCCGTGATCCTTCGGCAAACAATTTCTAGATTAATCAACGTAAAATTACGCTAAATTATTTTCTTATATTTATGATATATGAATTTTTCTCTCTCTTCCTATTTCAGAGTGGTTGGTATATGTATGGTTGGACAGGAGGTCCATGGGCAGCTACCGTCTACGATGGCCCATCGGGCTTTATCCCCCATCCACCGCCTGTTATGAGAGATTTCAAATCTTTCCGAAAAGTACCTTATTTATCTGGTGTAACTGAATATGAATGTGCTGATAAATTAGGTAAGTAGTCATTTTAGCTGTTAGAACTGATTCAATGAGAGCCTGGGGTATTGGGTATCAGATCTATGTGAAACTATGTGAAAATTAAAACAGTCCTTTGAAAACATGTGCAAATTTTAATATTTACACTAAAGTTGTATAATGTTTAGGACGTCCGCTTTGTAAATCTGAAGATCTGAGATTCGAGTTCGTATTTTCCTCCACCACTTTTCATTGTGAAGAACCTTAGGAAAAGTTCTTAAGCTCACATTTTTTTCCTGGGTGGCTCGGTCAGGTTAAATCCGTAGATGGGATGTCTTAAGCACAGGTCCTGTATATAGAAAATAGGACCTGGTGACTGGAGTACTGACTAAAGATGCCAGCGAATTCGGTCAGAGACCGGGCATGCTGGGCCTCCAGTACTGATACTGAACATCCGTTACAATTCTTTGATTAAAAAAGTTCGTAATTCTTAAATTATACCAATCTTTCCTACATGAGGAGGGACTGCAGTAAAGAGTCTTAATCGCTTAAAATCAAGCAGACTGAAAAACGTCTATTTTGATTGGAAACAAATTGAACTGTATTATCATGAACCAAGATTATTGCACTCCCAAAGGTATTAAATGAATTTATGCAATGTTCTTTATCACAAAGTTTCATATTGAATATTTTATCAAATTTTAGTTGAAACTTTTTGTTTAAAAAATTGATAAAATTATAAACCAAAACTGTTATTTTATCATTTTTATAATAAAATTTCCGCTCTTAATAACCTAATTGAGTTTATCTAAAAAAAATTCCCCTAAAGATCCTACCTAAAAATAATTGTGGTCGGTAAATGTGCACTCGTTTTTAGAGCTGAATAAAAACAATTTTTCACTATAAGAAATACATGTACTTATTTCAGCCATTTTAAAGTTTCCTGGAATATAGTCTCGTCATACAAATCTCTAATTTTGTACCGATTGAATGAAGAACATGATTATTTATAAACAGAACTTACAGACCAAAAGGCGATCTGATTGAATTTCTGAATTTCGAGACCACAACTTTCATTTTTGAATTATTTGCGCCGCAACATAGATTGTGCGCAATCATTACTTCCTTGCTTCCAGTGATAGAAAGGGATTTATATATTGATGAACTTATGATTTTTTTTCAGTGGATATTCCAAATATTCAATATGGTCTTTCTGTAGATACATTTAACAGGCGAGTGTTTGATTGGGTAAGAAATCGTGGTATTCAAGATTATGAGCGAGTTAATGAATCAATGGTTTCGGAATATACTTATTGGGCTCAACCTAAGAATGCTACTCGAAGGCGTATGCAACTTATCTTTGTAAGTATTTCCAGGAATTAAAAGGAAGAATATACATGTATATATAATATATTTTTTGCGCAATTTTCAAAAATAAATATAGAATGACGCTAAAAGAAAAATATTATGCAAAAGTACAACACCTTTCGGTGCAAAAATGTCATTCAAATCCAGATTTGTTTCCGGCGTGTCGGGATTTTCGTTTCCGGAGTGTCGGGATTTACGGAAATCGACGAAGATGCGCCGAACGCAATCGGTTTTGGTCTATTTTGAGCGAATGTGTAGAGGGTATACACCCCTAATACCCAGGTATAGGAAAACAATACTAAATTAGTCACATTTAGTCAAAAAATCAATCCTTATTAAAGTGTTTTGTATTAAATGTTATATAGCAAATTAATCGCAAAACACTACAGATCTCGGATTCTGAATAAAAATATTTCAGGACCACAGAAATTTTGAGCAAAGTTGCCTTTTATGACGTCACACCGGAATCCCCAAAAAATTACGACGCGAAGTGCGTGATA
>JAUCNG010316624.1:0-12130 GCA_032353305.1 Cephalothrix spiralis
AGCAGAATGAAAGTTGCATTCCATAAATATTTATTTTTACTGATTGTCAGTATTACACAAATGTTTCCTAATAGTCCCACTGTAATCATGGTATACAAAAAAGCGTGCAGTAAATTGATGTATAGCATTCTTGAATCTGGGTTCTTCTGAAGTGTAGTAAAGTTAAATTCATAATCCTCGATATCTGACATGTTAAAGACAAGAATCGATGAATTTACCATAGAAGAATCCATCTTAAAATCGAACGTTCTATATGGTTTTATCCTTCTTGTCTAACTAATATTAATAAAATAAATCTGCAATAATTTCTTCGTTAATAGAATGATACCAAATGATTATAGGTCAATAATGGTGTGGTCTGTAGTTAATCAAACACATTACTAGACAATTGATGGTCATTAATGTTAATCATAAAACACCGACGGGTCAGTTATAATGGAAAGATTATTATGATGGAGCCCTTGGTATCATTATAATTTTGTTTCACACGGAAATTGTTTTTATTGATTGATTTTTGATACGGGACTGTACTTTATGTATTTAGCCCTCCCAGCTGTCCTCACCCTGGAAGTGTCAGAGAGTCACATATTAAGGCAAAAAATCAGGAGAATTTTGGGGAATTGGTAAAAAAAACTTTGATTAGTCAGGGAATTGTTGAGAGATTCTAGTTAAAAAAATCAAAATGCAATTCAATGTATTGTCTTATAGCCAAGTCTGGTATACAAGACGTTACCCGTTGCGGAAATTTTTCGCATCGCGCAACGAAAGTGCAAAAAATTATTGTTTTGTTCATCAAACACTTATTCCTGAATCAATGCATGATTAGAAACTTGCCTATTTTGTAGGTTTAAACATTAAATCGCTAAGACCCCATTTAATGATGCTCCATTAGTATGTCACGAACGAAAACAGGCAACAATTTTCGGAATGAGAAGATAAACGAAATGAACTTATGCATTACTAAATAAGATGAATTTTTCATTCAGTTTTGTAGAAGTGGAAATCAAAATATAAGTTCAAGTCTAAGCTTTATTCTTGAACTTATGATCTAAATGGCATATAATCATACTATGCTGGGGCCGCTGACTCAAGGCCAAAGTGCCTAAAAATTGCGTTTCTAAAAAAATATTTCAAAATTATCCTCCCTTTGCTCAGCTCGATAACATTATTTCCGTGAATGAATTCGATGGTAATAATTATTAACTCTGCTTTTTTCTGATTACAGAAAATGACAACCAAACATGCAACCATTGTGCGGTCATTGTACAAAGGGATCCTTAAGTTACATCGTGGGATGCCATCTGAAATGAGAGCTATCGGTGACCAGTACGTCAAAGATGAATTTAGAAGACACAAAAATGTTGGGCAAGAAGAGGCTGCTAAATTCTTGGGTGCTTGGACGGTAAGGATATTTTTTTCATTGAATAACAGATCCGCTGCATGAAAAAAATTATTTCATTTTTTCCCCGCCTCATCACAGTGTTCGATTTGGCATAAAAAGTAGACAAAATTGAAAAACATGGAATTTCGATACACAATTTTGAAAACACATGTTTTTGGGTGCGTGGTTTTAAATATGGCAATGGAAATGTCATATAATGTACCTATATCATTGCATAATGACGTCAAAACAACGAAGTCACTTTTTAAAAAACAAAGCGAAAAACCGCTGACAAAGTATATATATTCCAATAATCAAAATTTTCGACCTTATTTGGCCATCATCAGTAAAAAAAGGAATTTCGATACGAAATATCGTGTATGGTTGTTTTTGGGTGCGCTAATTTTCAATGATAGTGAACTATCATAATTTTGAGCAATTTACTGCAACACAGTCTTTTGATGACTAAAATTCCACTCAGGGATTTTGCTCATTACGCTGAAACTCCGGATCACCCTCAAATTTGGTCTTAGTTGCATTCAACGTAAATATTGTGAGAATCACTGTTTTTAGACCATTGTTCCCTAAGGGGGCAAGAAGGGGCATGATATTTTTTCAAGGTTAAAGTAAATTATATTGAAAAGAAACTGGGGACGAGGCTAAACCCGATGAAGGTATCTGAGTGAATTTTGAACAGTTAAAAATGGACTACATTTGTCTTGAATATTAATGATGATTACTCTAACATAGATTAAGTATACCAAGATAGTTTCAGGCTTGAGCCGGGCCATCAAGCGCCGCCCTATAGAATTTAAAACCCTGTTACTTAAAAAACTTAAAAGCCTTGTAAACATCGTCAATATATTGGCCATATCTTCAAGGCTATGCTACAGCCTGCAGTACAAAAGGGTTCTGGTCTTTACTAATAGAGACGCCAGCTCTCTATTTCTTATAAGTATAAGTACTGGTTGCACTGACTGTATCCTTAAAACCAGGGGCTACATCACGAACAGGGGCGCATAGCTCCATAGCCATGTTAGTTGCGGTTAAGCGGCCGTTAAGCGTCTGTTAAATATATTTTTATCTCAATTGAAACGACACAAAAGTGTAAATCTTTAGCAACCGTCAGCGTGTTTTATCAAAATCAAAGGCTTAGGTAATAGTTAAACAAATATGATATCAGTTCATTTGCGTATTTTACCACTTCGAAACCGCAACTAACCTAGCACTGATGGTAATGCTAAACTTGTTCGCCCCTGTTCGTGATGTAGCCCCCTGTTTAAACCAATATAGCCCCCTGTTTAAACCAATATTCTCTATGACAATGCTTTTTCTTTTTAGGAATATTATGTGACCGTTGCTAAACAACTTGCTGCAAGGAAAAAACAACAGACTTACGGAAAAGAAATACCTGACCAAGATCTCACACAGTTTAACGAAGAACAACTCGGACAATTATATGTTCTAAAGGATGAGGCTACACGGCCTAAGGACCCGGAAAACCCTTTTGGAGAACACCCTTTAGATAAGAAAAGTGACTGGAAACTCTCAGAGCGATTTGACAAAAAGCAAGAATAGTTGTTGCTAAGAATATAAGTTATCAAGTTAAAGAAATTATTTATTTTGTGAGTGACCGTTTTTGGATCACTTTTATTGAAATCTGAGTGATATTGCTAGAAGAAAAAATTCGGTTGAAGAAATATTCTCAGAGATTCTTCGAAAACTGAAAAATATAACTAGAAAGAACTAGTTTCGAAACAAGGTTATTAGTTATTATTAAGAAATAATTGTTTATGTGATCGAGTGACAGTTTTTGGGATCACTTTAATTGAAATCTGAGTGACACTACTTGAAAAAACTGCTGGTGAAAGTATTCGCAGAGATTCGCCAAAAGCCGAAAATATATATCTAGTCCCTGAATTGTCAGATATAAATAAACCGTATATTTTTACGAAATTGAAACTTTATTTAAATGTGGTGAAAATTGGGTGAAAATAATAAACTGTTCAATTAATCAAATAATTGCAAAACACCAAAAAAAAGCTAATTTACTTGAAGAACTAATATTTGAGAGTAGCAATAATAGTAAAAAAATTCATAATCACATAACAGTAGTGTAGTTGCACGTATAGACTTAATTTTAATACAGCTGGGAAAACAGAGAGAAACGAGGCGTGCCGTGACGAATTTAACTATTAACAACGAAACTTTAAAGGTAAGAATTATAAATTATTTATTTTAAATTAAGACATTTATTGATATGAAAATCAGCTGCCATTTTACAAAATCAATATGATTATTTAATTGTTATGCTATATATAATGATGCTTGAAGTTAATCTAAATCTCTTTCGGGTTCTCTTTCTCCCAAAGTTGCATACGATGACTGTAAAGCAGGGTCTGGTGATACCTGAAAACAAAGAATAATTCGATATAGATTTAAAAATTCCTGCATTTCGTGCGTACGGACGGATGGAGTCTTAAGGGTAAAATGTAATTCAATGAGGCAGCCTGTTAATGATTCTTGAAGTTTAAAATTGTTCTGATAAGTTCGTATCTCGGTAATCAGGAAGTTTAAAATTATTTTGAGTGCTGGACTGCTGGGTCTAGGACTCTGGATGACTGATTGTTTGGTTGTACAGATCGACTACCCCTTTAAAGATAATGGGTACAAGGACTCGGAAAAGGCTAAATTACTGACATCTCATGACGTCATGGTTAGGACTTTTTTTAATTGCTTGGTTTACGGACACCGGCGACACAAATTTCCGAAAAATGGGATTAATAAAAAATTCAAAATTTTTTTTTTTCGACCGCCTACGTACTTTTTGGACACCAATATAAATAATTAAATTTTTTTTTTACCGGTGACGGAAATTTCAGTCGTCGAATGAAAAAAAACGTCTGGTACAAATAAAATAAACTTATTTTTTACCGCTGACGTTCAATTCAACATTTTATTATAGAAATAGGTCAAATTATACCTCAGAATTCAATTTGCACGAGATTTAAAAAAAGTTGGACCAATTATTTTTTACCGGCGAAGGAAATCTCAGACGTCGAATGAAAAAAAAACGTCGGTTCAAAAAACTCAAAATAAAAAGTTAATTTTTATTTTCTTTTTTTCCCGACCGGCGACGCGATTTTTTGAAAAGTTAGTCCGTAAATCAAGCAATTAAAAAAAAGCCTTTAAAAACTAGTACCAAGATGGCAACCGGGCAAGATTAATGTTTTTGTTAATTTAGGAAGTTGTCTATGTATTACTACGGTGAACAGTACCCATACGATCAGGAACCCAGTCTACATACTGGTAACCCTGGCGAAGATATAAGATCAATCGGCTTGAAATATCACAGTATAGTTAACCATACCAACTATGTAAACGATACAATTCGACTATAATTTTGGTTAAAAAATTGAATACAATACCTTGCGAGGTGATGACTTTGGTTTTTGGACCTGTTCCTGTGGTTTAGAGCGTGGTGGACCTGTAAATAAAAATTAGTTGATCTTGATCTAGACTATGTGAGGTAAAGGGTGCATTAATAATCGGGTATACTTGTCCGGCCTTCATAAGTCAATTTAAAATGTGTTCAGTTCTTTAAGCGATCATTTTTATTTCGACTAGCATCGTCGCTTATGTTTATGTTAGGGACCGTCCATAAAGTATGTACGCTCAAATTGCCGCCTCCCCCATGTACGTAGTTATTACGAATTTGCTTCCACCCTCGGGGTCGAAATCGCACCACATATTTCGGGGGTCCGGTCGGTTAGCTCAGTAGGTAGAGCATGAGACTCATAATCTCATGTATGAGTGTTCGAACCCCGTTCGATCCACTTCTCTCGCCAACTGATCTAAACAGGCTACCACCTAGTGCTCCAGACTGGGTTGCGTAAATGCAAAATCAAATCAATTGCGACGCATTCAATTGCATCGGCTTGTTGTGTATGATATACTTAGGTGCCAGGTGCTTATAAGGGTAAATTCTTGGCAAGCGGACCGTTGTGTCTATTCGAGAATTTATCTGACGCCCAAAGAAGAAATACACCATGCCTTTGCATCTTGACTCACCTTGTTGAAGGAGAAAAATTATTCCATACTTTGCGAGCAGCATCTCGTTATTTTTTCCTACATTGAGCCGATTGATATTATTCAATGCTTGTTGACTAGATTGGAGTTTTCTTATATTATCATTGCAGAGAAGCTTCCAGAAGGCAAATAGGGCATCTATAAAAATAAAGTTGTAACTAAATAAACATTGGAAACTATAATATCTTCCGGTAATATCTTCCGCATCATTCACCATGGCACTTAGTGTGCAAAATATGCAAGTTATTCACTCACTGAAAGCTAACCAATGTCTGGTTATATTCATGTTTATCAATTTGGTATGAATCTAGGCAAAGATTTTGTAGACTTTCTTCTTGAACATTTTCAAGTCATCAAAATCAACATTTCTTGAATTTTCTCTCTCAAAAATAATACACCAAAATATCAATGATAATTTATGATTGACATAAATATACAGTAGATATTTTTTTCGGAATTCTGGATTTTGTCGTTATAGATTTTCGTCTTTTCATATTTCTTACCCATCTTCTTTAAAAACAAAATTTTTTTTTAATTTACCGTAATTTTACAAAAAATGAAAATAAAAGTAAATAAGTATTTTGTATCAAAATAATGAATAAAAGAGATTATTTTGCCTTACATTTCTGCTCTGTTTGATCACTAGACTGCTGGGCAATTTTGAGTAATAGGTCCATTATTTGTTTACTGTTTCCTAAATATTCTTTATTTGTCTCATTTAAGGAACATTGCCATAAACCTGAAAATAAAATTGAAGAAAGTTTCGTAACGTAATTTTGCTTTTACATGTATTACTCTTTTGTTTATAATTACAGTATAGGCAAGACCTATATCAGGATCAGTAGTTCTCCCTCAGTCGAATCGGTAATTCCCACCACCTATATATTACTGTCTTGAAAGTGCAGTACCAACGTCTCGAAAGAGAACTTTTTTGGAAGATTACAATATGACCCAACTTTATAGCAGACACCTCCTCAAAACACCAACCCCAAATCATAACTAGTTTGACATTTTTCACTTCAGACCTCGGTAGAAAACAACCACTCTTAAAACCTTGTGTTGAAAGAGAGATCAGTGCATAACAAAACACTCCATCCACCCGAGCCGTTCCCTGCACTTTCAATACAACCCCCTCGAATCGAAGTTGTCACTAAATGATGACTTCACAGTTAATTGGAATGCCTCTATCAGCTGGGCTTACCGGGCAGAACTAAAGTCTTTAGTTTGTCGCTTTCAACAAATTTATAAAGCTTATTACTATTAATTGAGAAGCTGTACTTGGAACTTACCTTGGATTAATTCATAAACATGCCATCTCACAAATTCCTGCCCTCCATATTTTTCAATGTGTAAATGTCCTTCACTTTTATATGAGGTTACTAATAGTTCTTGAAGGTATTGAAACATTTCTGGTTGGAGAGTGAACTCCTCCAGTTCATCATCTCTTGCAAGATATGCAAACAGTAGATTTGCCATCAACTTTATGTCTCTCTTAGGTGATTCTGTTCTTAGGTATTTGACCGCTTTTACTATATTATCCAATCCCCTCAGATTCAGTCTGTTATTGATATCTCTAGCACATTTATAAAATGTTCCAATAATCGCAGGGAGTATACTCTCTCTGTATATGTCCAATTTTTTCTTGGCATGTGGTGTTTTATAGAGATCGAGTAAGTTATCATGAAAGGCTAAAATGGCTTGATCACTACTCAATTTTCTCCTTAGACTTTCAGAATACTCACTAGCTTTGTAAAGAATGTATATTGCATGGTGTAAACTCGCGATTTCGTCTCGTT
Source organism: Cephalothrix spiralis (assembly GCA_032353305.1). Taxonomy (NCBI): domain Eukaryota; kingdom Metazoa; phylum Nemertea; class Palaeonemertea; order Archinemertea; family Cephalotrichidae; genus Cephalothrix; species Cephalothrix spiralis. The sequence continues at coordinate 7,267 of JAUCNG010316624.1, forward strand.
TCAGTTGATTTTTTAAATCTAAAATTCCTCCCTTTTTCCGAAATATTTTAATGCAAATGTTCACTATTTCTTGAGTTACTATTAAGTCACCTAAACTAGATCTTAGTTTATTCGATTCAGTGAAACGATTTTTTCCATTTATGTTACAGATTTCATAAATACTATTTTCCAGTTCTCCAAGATTTTCTCTAATGTTCTTACTCGAAAAATCCTGATCACCTTCGCCATTATTTGAATACTGCTTAATATTTGGAATGATCTGCTCCTTTATGTTCTTTAGAACGGTTTCACCATCTTTTATTTCTTCAATCCCATCGATATGGACCGATTTCTTTGAATTAGCTTTTTCCTACAAAAAAATAAAGAAGTATTGATCAGTATTATAGATATTGTAGTTTAATAATATTTTTTGTTTAATTATAAGATTCTTACACTGTAAGGGGACTTAGAGGTTTATTTGTTTAACCATATGCAGTGGCGTAGCTAGGGTAAAAATCTGGAGGGGCAGATCTATTATCTCTGTCTTTTTAGTAATATTAGGACAATTCGCCTCTGAGACATTCTTTCCAAGACAATTCGCCCCTGAGAACATTTTTCCCGAGAAAATTCGCCCCAGACATTTAGTCCCAAAATAATTGGCCCCGAGACAATTCGCCCCAGATAAATCAGATGTTTTGGATTGTCATTAAATATATATTAGTGTTACCTACCTCTTTCTTCAGTTGAAAAACTTCAGCAAATTTAATTTTTGCCTGGGAATGATTTTTGTTTATTTTGAGAACACTATCGAGATCACTTAAACTGTTGTCATACTGCCGAAGCATCTGAAAATAATTAATAAAATATAGGAATGTTCAATATGGGCCAGTTAAGATTTTAGGTCATAATTTTCAGCAAAATCTAGTGTTATGTTATAAAGGGTGTCCCAATATTATGGAAAACAGCCAAATGACGTCATATTGTGATATGATTATGAATATTTTAATAATTGAAATAAAAACTAATACCTAGTTGATAACATGGTTTTCTCCCGATTAAAACTGATTGGTTTATAAAACTAAAAGAGCTACATGTACGATGATTCTCCTGAAATACCCCTGGTTTCATTTTCCCAACCCTAAATCCCGTTCTAAGTCGAGAGAATGCTATTTTCAATCGCTCTAAAATTAATCTATAATATTTTCTGGGCATTCAAATTTTTAATATAAGAAATTTAAAAAAATTAAAATGTCATAAAAATTACATTTCCGAGAATCATATTTTCGAGAAAGGACGTCCTTTTTGGAGAAATTTATGTAGCTCAGTTGTCGTTCGACAGATTTGCACCAAAAACAATCCATCAAAGTAAATCTTACCATGTAAGCCTTTCCTCTTCTGTAATAGCCATTTTCACTTCTAGGATTAATACTAATTGCGATACTGCAGTCTTTTATTGCGTTTTCAGCATCTTTCAGTTCAAGGAGAGCCAATGCTCTGCTTTCATAGATAGCGGACTCTTTTTTAGGAAAGAGATTCTGACACCTTTTGTAGTATTCAATGGCTTGCTCATATTTTTTCTGGAAATTATAATGAATACATACATTAAAGTATTTTATTAGCTAGCTTTTCTAGCGAGTGTCACCGATAGATGGCGCTGTGGGCTATATAATATCTATTAAAGCCGCAGGGTACAAGTGTATTGTATCAGTCTCAACGGGCCCGGTAAGACTAGTTCCCTTGTCTATTATCATGGGGTCGAAAGTGGAAGTGAAGGTTTTAGTTTATATTTGCTTTATCTGGGCAATTAGTACGGTACTTTAATCATGATGAAAATATATCCAATACATGTAACTCAACATATATTATAGTTTATAAGGACTCATTTGATAAACAATATGGAATCTATTAGAAAAACTCCACAATATTAATTTGAATTTGAAAACTTTAATTTTTAATTCGGTAAATTAAAGTTTTCAAATTCAAATTAATATTGTGGAGTTTTTCTATACATCTTTTCACACGGACTATTGTGTTTTCCTATTATATATGGAATCTATTGTTTATCAAATTAGTCCTTATAACTTTCTTATAAAATTCTAATTAGAATTTTGCATTTTTCAGTATTACATTTTAAACACCGATAAGTGTGTTGTTTCTCACTATATAATATGTAATCTATTGCTCTAATGTTATTGATCGTTATTGTTTACGATCTACTGCACCTTTAAAGTCCTGTATAAAATTTAATTTTGCTTCTGTTTAATCCGTCTACTCCTAATAATTTTATAGTAAAAGATAATTAAATTAAAGCAGAATTTCGGTCTATTAAATTTTAGGAACGAGGTTTCTCATAGAGGAACATTTCGCATCAATTTAGATCCTTGTTTACTGGTGCCCTTCCCAAAAATATCACTAAGCGTTACAACCTCGTTCCTGAAGATTCCTAAACCGAAACTGCTTTAATTAATTTGAATTTGAAATAAAAACAAAGTTGTATTTGAGAAAATACATAATGATCTATACTTGTAAGTTGATAATAATTCGAACCAAAAGGCTGTTTGTTGAAAGAAAAATCGTATCTTTCTTGTTCCCTATTATAATAGGTTTTAGCTGGTACATAAAATAATTAACATTGATTTATTATAGTTTTTAATGCACGAAAACAATCGAAAATGAATATATTCACATTTGAATTACATGTAGCACGCAAGCAGTTCCTCGCTATTTAGTAGTCATCCCGAAGCCGGGGTTCTTCCTTTCACTGATGAGAGAATGGTCGAGAGATTGATTCGATCAGGCCCTAGAAATGGGATGTTTAGTATAGTTAGTAGTTTAGTAGTACGTGGGCTGGTATAAATAAATTATATTAACCAATCAATATACAGCTAGCTAGAAGATTGTAGAGTTCATGGGGGATACATAACTTTTTCAAAACTTACAGCTTTAACATATCCATTTCCTTTGGCTTTCCATCTTTTATATTTTTCTTCATCAGTTAATTCCGCACTGGAAGTTGGTAATGATAGGTTCGGTTTTGCATGACCAGCATCAGCCTCCATCTTGCCTTGTTGTAAAGCTGGGACCTACATATAAAAACACATAATTTCATAGTCTGTTTAAAAAAGCCCCGTATTTGGGCACGTAGCCTAAGTCCTATAGGCCTACGGTACATTTTATTAATTTAATTTATTCCATTATTTATTTAAGGGAGTGTTGTATAATGTATAGTACTTTTGGTTGCTGTCTAAGACACAATAAAACTGTCATCCTTGCACAATGCTAACCTTTTTATTTGTATGCTGTTCCACCCTGTCTTCAACTATATGCTTCTGAGACTACTTTTATTTTTTGCAGAGTGGTTTACACTACAGCAAGCGTACATAAGGTTATGTACGCTTGACTACAGCCATAGCAAAATGTTTACTTTAGGGGTTATTTTTAAGTTTTATTCACTGAGAAATAAGAAATTATTAGTTAAAGAACTGTTTGTTTTAATATCAGGTTGACATTAATCAAATAGCCAATTAATATTGTTTAGAAATGCATAATAACGGTGTATATGACCAGTATTAGTGTCGGAATCGCCGATACTTCGCTTTACCCTTATAGGATCCAAACATGTCGTTCCTTGTTAAATTTCATATGAAATATCTATGAATTGTAATTTAGTGATATATAAACATTTAGTATCGGGATAACGCCCTCAACGAAATGTTCCTATACGATAAACCACTCTCTATAGACGTTAACCCTTACATTGTTGTGTCGTTGATTATGAGATATCTTATAAACTTACCAGTTGCTCTCCAGATTTGGGATAATAATCGTCAATTTCTTGAATAATTGGAATATCTGATTTCTTCACTGGTTCGTGCTCTGGGAGGGATTTTCTCCAATCTTTCCCAAAAAATACCCTGAGTAAATTTCTTGATCTGAAATGAATTGATTAGATTAAAACAATGAGATATATATATCAGTTTTCATCTTTCATTGGGGTGTTAGTTGACAAATTACAGGAAGTTTGAAAGGGAAAACCCATTAATCTGATTAATGTGGGAAATCTAAAATAATACCAATTAGCAATTGCTATACGATCCTATACGGACGTTTCGAACTTTCTCTGACGTTGTTGACCTGTTATTTCTCCTAGAGAAGCCTTGAAAGGGTCGAATGTTGACTTGTTTAAGATGTCTCAACTGGAAATTTGCTGAATATTTCAGGGAAAAGTCATGGAAATGTGATGGAATTATGATTTTGTAAAGTTATGGTCACCCTGGAACTTTCAAAAGGATTGTTTTTCAAAATTCTTTTTGTGTCCATTGTTTGTTTTTCTATTCCTTTCGAGATTCAAATTTCTATGTCATCAATGTTCAGAGAAAAACCTCAGTTCCGGGCCGGTCCCCCCCCCCCCCACGAAAATATTCAGCTGAATTCTATCATTTAGATATTTTTAAGGTAAAGGTTCTACTGAAAAGACAGCAATCTATATGTTTTAAATTTTACTATATGTACTTATAGGTAGGCACTAACAAGAAGAACAAAATGTATTGTCTGAACCAAAGATGTGCACATTGTCACCATCATCCTTAATCATTGTAAAGAACAATATCATGTACATGTATGATCATGAAATTATGAAATAAAATGCAAAACATAGAGCAAAACCTTAAAAATAACAATAAAGCCACATCAAAACATGATCTGTTTTGACAACATGCAATGACATTTAATCAGAATACGCCCCGCCCCTTCAGCTTACTACTCCTCTTGTCATTGTAACTCGAAATAATTTTAATATTTCTAATATGATTTTGACTTACCTTCTTCTTAATCTTATAATATAGGCCTACGTTTACTCTTCCCCATCTTTACTTGAAATCAATTT
>JAUCNG010317735.1:0-12118 GCA_032353305.1 Cephalothrix spiralis
ACGAAGAAAATAGATTATCTTATGATAAGTAAATATGAAAATGCTGATAATAGCATTTTCATATCATGTTGTAATAATTTAAGAAAGTACAGGCTTGGCCAAAATGTACTTCGTACTATATGCCCCCCGCTAAGAAAACTTGGACCCACAAGTTTGAACAACTTTAGTTTTACTTTTCAGGCGTACATTAGATATAACAGGTTATTGATTTAAAAGTTCATCACTGCCAACACTTTTCTTCGTACCATTCCTTCTTCTGCAGTGTTTATGGTTTATTGTAATCGTAATGCACAAAATATGATAATATTTATTCACATGATTCGAAATATTGATTTATTTTTGTTTTACAACATTCCTTCATAATCGTACCAATAGTACATTATGTTTTATCTTTGGATAACAATATTTGAAATTTAATATATCACAAGTTCATTAATCTAAGTTCACAGGTTGTGTATTTCAAGTGTTTCTTGAGTTTGTTTCTTTTATCCGGATTTTTCATCAAATGTTGAAGGTGTATGTTATCCTTTGTATGGTATTGGTGTAGTTTTTCTGCATGTGTCCGTGCATGTGCATGTGTTTCTGGATCGGCGTGCTCCGCTGGAAAAATAGGTCATCTCCTGATGAACGTATTTGTGTTGAAGGATGAGGAGGCCGTTGATGTTTGATAAAATGACTGTAGTGTTGGTATTGACAGTGATGCAAATCAAGGAAGTGGGAAGAATACACAATCAGGCATGGTAGATAATCTTAAACTCAAAAATAAAAGACATAGATTAGTAAGTGTTAACAAAAATAATCAATTCATTATCCTCATTTTTAATACATTATTCGAATCTAGAGGTATTTACATAAATGGAGCAAAATCAAATACTTGAAGGACAAATGTGATAAGATATACTGAACATTTTGAAGTTAAAACACTTTGATTAATAAAGTTATCAACTATTCATATTAAGTAGGATACGAACGTATATGCATGTAAAAGCATAATATATATGGATATATGTACGTTACCGGAATTAATTTCTACCGAAATCTGGTTGAGTGTGTTTAATCTGTGACGGTTTATGTAAAAGAAATTTAATTATTTGTTCGATATAATATACGAAGTGTCCAGTCGCTTCGTGAGTCAAATGGACACCATCACTTTTAAAACTATGGCATACACCTAAGATTTGATGAGGAGGAAAAACTAAATGAAATTCAGGTACATAAAATGCAATATAATCGTTAAATTCCATTACTTTTTGATTATATGTCGCAATCGACATTTTATGTAAATTATATTTAGGGTAACCCAATAAGTGTACCCGTCGAAATAATGGCAATATTACCACACATTTGACATTATACTGACGATGTAAGAGGAAAGTAAATGCTTTCATCACCTGAGCTATATCAGCTCCTGTGGACTTGCTTGACAATATATCATTACCAGCTAGGTGAAGTAGAATATGAGTTGGCTTAAAGTGCTGTATCTGCCGCTTAATAATTTGGTCTTGGATGTCTCCATCATAAAATAATTGATTGAGGCAGAGGCCACTATGACCACTCCAGTAGATAGGAATTTGTGGTTCAATGGTAATATTGTATTGTCTTGTGTAGGCATATGCATGTCTGATGTGCGAGTCACCAATTATCAAGTACTTATTCATCTTTAAAAGAAATGGAATTTTATTAAGTAACCTGACACATATAATGATAAGTTAAATATGTAAATATTATCGTGTGATATAGACACGAAGTATGTTTAATATAGTAATATAGAATATGGCTATATTCTTTTATATGTTATAATGAAATGAGATCCATTATAATGGATAAGGAATATAAGAATAAAATGTAGAGTATATAATATATAAATATATATATATAAGACTACTAAGTCTTGAATAAAATAAAAGAAACTGACCCAAAGGGGCAGATATATAAGAAATTTGAATATGGCTCTTTTTTTTTTACAAAGGGTACTTGAACCTTTATTTTGAAGAAGAAGGAAAAAAAATAAGAAAATATGGAAGAAATAGGGAGGTAGGACGGGAAATTTTGAATTTTGAATTTTGGATGGCAATTGGGTTAGAAAATTCAGAATTTGTATATGACCTTGTTTTGTTATCTTAAATTAAGATAATGTATATATATACATGCCAAAAAGTGATCTGGATTTTTGAAAAATGCCTAATTGCGGCGGGAAACACTGGCATCTGTTTCCCGCAAGAAGGGTCCATTAAAATAACATTGGATCCTTCTTGGAAGAACATTAGTTGTTACCTCTATGAGGTCAACCAATGGGGGAATGTTTAGGGCATGATCCAGATCAGGGTCATTTAAAGCCGCCATCATCTGTTGTCTCGTGACCCGTTCAATAAATCGATCTCCAAAATAATCCGACATCATATATCCAAAATTTGTTTCCGGGTCTCGAAATTCGGTTAAAAAGGAAGTGCTGCAATTTTCGCAAGAGGCATCCCCTCTCTCCAGCCTGTTTCTGCAGGGAATGCAGTATCTTGTATTGCAGCTTGCACACTTCTGTCGCGGTGCCATCTGATACAACCGCTCTTGTGTTCCCAGAAGGAGATGACACATAAAACATACCACTGGAGGTAAAGTAATATGTAGTACTGGAGGTGCCATCTGGAAAATGGTAGAGAAATTTTGAATTTCACAAGTACGAAATTATAGAGAAGCCAAAAAAAAGGAGGGGATAATAGGATATATATTCAACCTATAACAAAGGATACAAAGCCGATGAATAAGTAGGTTTCTTAGTTTTTGGGATTTGCGACCATTGAGTAGGAGGGTTTTGTTGACTTAATATGGCATTTACTGGTGCCACCCCTCTTGGGGTTTCTTTAATACACGTAACTGGGGAAAGAATATTATGGTGTCGCAAATAAAGATGGGTGACCATTTGAGTATTTCTCATTAATCGTATTTTACGAGCCAATGGCCAAGATATAGAAATAACTTCTGGTAATTTATATTCTGGAAGAAGGTCATTTGCATGAAATACCATATTGGGCCATGCAATTTTAAGAGTAGAACAGAATAATCTTGGACAAATTTCTAAATGGTGTTTTGTCGGTGATTTCAGTAAACTGGGGTATTTAATTTCTGATGGACAACAATGGAGGTCCATAATATCTATCAAAATACAATCTGTAGCATCCATTAGTTCCAAGACTACTTTGCTCTTTCTTGTATGTAATGGAATAGCTGACAACAGCCGGATATAATGATAAATACTTTTGATATCATTTGTTAATAATCGAACTAAGATAAAACATAGAAAGGCAAATAATAAGTGTTGTAAAAATAGGTCATAATGAATTTCGCTGATCAAAGTGGTAATATCTGTATTATTTTCCGGAAGCGACATAAAATTGGTCAAATTTTCAGCCCTACTGAGTGGTAAAGTTTCCGCCAAACTTAACTTTGTTAAAATGAGTGCAAGAGCCTTATTTTTATAGTATAAATAAATAGCGAGGCTTAATGCTGCTCCCGCTGCTAAAATAGAGAAAATTGACAAACAGAAAGCCATCGTAGGTCGAGAAAATGGACTAGATAAGTGGGAGGGGTCAAAATCAGCTTGCAAAAGGTAATCGACTTTATTACGATATAATTTATTATTTGTCTTAATTTTAGAAGTTAAAGAGTCAAAATTTAAACCAGGTTGTGTACCATCTAATTCAGGGACGGAATGAACTGATTTGGGATCCTGCAATGGAATTTTAGGTAATTGCATTTTAACTTTCTGAGAAAAAAGAGAAGAAGCGCGGAATTTATCAACATCTACGTGTTTATAAAATGCTTTCGCAGTTATTAGATTTATTGGATACAGTTGTCGGGCGACATATTCCTTCTGAGTGCTTATCCCTATCATGGGAGGAATAAAGAACTCACTTGTGAGGACACTACACTCCGGGGGAATGTACAAAACTCCGAGATTAATTCCTTGGAGCCTACGCGTTACTTGATTACATGTTAATTGCATTGTTTTATCTGAAGTAGATAAAACAAAACAACCATTCGAAAGGTCGTAAGCAATTTGGGACAAACGGTTTGTATGATAAGAATATTGACAGAGTTTTAAGGCATCAGGGGTATCAAAAAATAAAGCTGACAGACATGTCCTATGATGACGAGATTTTAAAGCTAAGACACTTTTACACTTTAAAATACCATGGCTTCCTTCGCAGCCGTTTAAAATTTGTTGATCAATTGGAGCATAATATGCGGAACTTTCATCCACGGCTATCATTGGTGGGAGATTTTCTATACGAGTAGAATTATGAACAGTATTATTTAAAGGAAGAAAGAAGCGGTAAATTTGGTAGACTGTTAAAATATTCTGACTAGTGGTCAAAGGTATTTTTAATGAGATAAAAATTTTATTGTCCTTCCGACTAAACAAAGCCAATTTCGTATTATAATAAAAGGGAATTGAATCTGATTGTAAACGAAAATTTGGGTAACGATATGATAACTGTTGACGAACATTTTGCAAAACTTCGCTTAGAGCAGCGGTATTAACCATGCCAACAGGTAGCAGTCCTTGTTGTAACACAGCCATAGAAATTTTGAAATTTTCACTAAGTACATGAACAGCTTGAATATTTTGAGTATAAATCATGAAATTTTCCACAATCGTTGTAAGAATGTAAAGTCTTTTTTGTAAAACATCATTTACTGATTTTAATTCACCTTCTAATATTTCAACATGATCAGACAAAATAGCCTGAGTATTTTTAACTTCCTTAAATTCTTTAGCAGTAAGACTGCTAAGAGATGCTAATTCGTCATTAAGATTTTTTATAGCATTAGTGTTTTCTTTAGCTAATGAAAGAGACATATTTGCTACTTTAGAAACGATATTGACGTCGTTTTTAGAAGCACTATTGGAAAAACCAGAAAAAACACTCATGAGAGTTACACCTAGTAGTGCACCAACCAACAACTGCCTTTTCTTACGTTTATGGTTGGGTAATTTTGTCATTTTTTTATCTGAGTTTACAATCATATTCAAAGAATCTTGTATATTAGAGTTGGTTTTCTTTAAGGTTTCTAATGTTGCGCGTTGAAAACGACTTATCGTGACACCTAGGGACTGACAACTAAGATATTGATGGTCAGTATTATTGGAAAATTTGGAAGGGTTTTCTAAGATACTGTCGCATCTAGGACTCACAAAGGTTCTAACCCGGGATTTTATCTCGGGAAGCTGAACTATGAAAGTATGGAGAAAATAGGAACTACCGTGAATTAAATTTTTATCTTTCGAAAAGACAACGCCATGGTTTAGACGAAGAATATTTTCAGATTGATCAGTTGCGCATCTGTCTTGTGATGCCGCAAGAATAGTAAGAGGTAGAATAAAGATTAAGAAAATAAATAACATTCTAAATGAAATAAGGCTTACCTTAACTTTCTGAGAAAATAGTGTAAATGTTTAGTAAAAGTCAGCAGTATTGCAATAAGTGCGTCTTCTAGAGGTATATGAAAGATTTTAAAGATAAAATGGGTATATATAGGCTTTATGGGAACTGGGCGCAATTTCAAACCAAGGGAGGTGATTGGATATTGATGAAGTAATGGGCTAAAAAAAATGTAATCACATGACACAAAAAAAGGACTACGTTTTTAAACAAAGTTCAAAATTTATCAATTTTAGCTTAATTTCACCACCCAGGAGTATAAGAGATAAAAGAGTCAATTAGACTTTAAATAAACAATAAGAACTAATGAATTAGGCTAAACGTGACTATTCTTCAATTTGGTTTGTTTAATTTGTAGGGTTAAAAAGATAAATGTCTAGAAAGAATGGGAATTTAAAATTCCAGAGAATGTAGGTACAAGGTCGACCTACTTAGTTTTTGGCTTTTTGGTAGATAATACCGTTTTAATCTGCTCTGGGGTAAATTTGCGTTTTTGGAGAAAATCTCTAATCATCTGTTTATCTAAAATATCAAATATACTGACGTAGCAATTGTCTGCTTCTGAAAAACCACGCCACGAAATTAGAAAATGGGGAATATTATCTACCACCTTATATTCAAGAATATCTTTAACGTAATATACGTCCGGTGCCAAAGCTTTTTTCTTCTTATCTGCTGCAGTTAGATGTATTGTTAAATCCGGTTGTGGAGCTGTTGTCTTTGTGACTGGTGGTTGGTCTTGAGCTGAAATTATATCATTAGAACAGGGTTGGGATTTATCATCCCTAAAGTAAAAAGGTTTCAATTGGTTAGAGTGGACAATAAAAGGGGGTTTAGAGTTATCCACTGGGACGATTCTATAATTGACATCACTTGTCTTATCCAATATCAAATTTGGACCTATATATTTATTGTCAATTTTGCGACTGACAATATCTGGCCTATAGAGCCAACAATAATCTCCAGGACGATATGGGGGTGGTCTAGTATTGTGAGCTTTATCAAACCGTTGCTTCATTTCAGCTTGATGCGACCTAATATTCTTAGAGGCAACAGTATAGGCGATATTTAAACCTGTGATTAAATCGCCTAAGTATTGGTTTTTTGACAAAGCAATTCTTTCCTCAGGGTACAGACTTATGTCTATTGGTAATTTTGGAGTAGTACCGAACATCATGTAAAATGCAGAAAATTCTGTACTATTTTCATTAACTGAACTATTCCAAGCATATTGCAAGGGAGGTATGAACTTATCCCAGGAGTCTCTTTTCGAATGACAAAAGATAGACAAAGATTGCTTTATCTTAATGTTTTGATTCTCTGCGCATGCGTTAGTCTGTGGTCTGTATGGTGATGTAAAACGTTGTTCTGACCCAATTAAAGCATTTAGATTTTTAAACAAAGTGGAAATGTAGTTACCTCCGTTATCGCTTTTTAGTACCGAAAAAATGCCAAAAACACAAATGATGTTTTCGTAAATGACTTTTGCAGTCATCTCGGCACTCTCGTTTTGAATTGGAAATATCTGGATAAACTTTGTAAAATTCTCAACCATTACTAAACAATAGCGATTTCCGGTGTCTTTACATGTGGTAAAGGGTCCAGTAATGTCGGTATGCCAACAATGGCCTTTAATACCAGCAATTCTTTGTGCAATTAGGGGAGCTTTTGGTAAGTTCCTAGCTAATTTCCTAGCTGCGCACTTTTGACATGTTTTTACATAAAAAATTATATCACGAAACATAGAAGACCAACAATATTTTTGCTTAATTAAAAACATAGTTTTTATCTGTCCTAAATGTCCAGAGAGAGGGTCATCATGATGAGTTGCCATGATATCATTTTGCAAAACTTTAGGTACAACAATAAGCATGCGAAGTTGCTTTTGACCATACCTCTCTTTTTCTATTTTCATTAAGAGTTCATTATCATCAATAACATATTGGTCTGAAGATAGTAAAATTTTACGGGCCAATTTCGAGTCGGTGGGCAAAATGCCATCAGTAAGATATGAAAAATAATGTTTTAAAGTCGTATCCTGTCGTTGATATCGGACGAGGTCCGAAATTTCAAGATTTTCAGAGCTTATAGCCGTGACCTGTGGAATTCGACTTAAAGCATTAGCGTGGCCTATTTTCGGGCCAGGCACATATTTAATTTTGTAATTCATAGAAGAGAGGAATAAGGACCATCTAAAAAGTCTCTCATTGGTTGTATCTTTCAGAGAAGAGATGAAGGTGAGACCCTTATGGTCTGTCACTAGGACTATCTCAGCACCCCAGAAAAATAGCATATTATCTTTTAAGCATGCTATCATTGCATATGTTTCTTTTTCCGTTATACCCCAATTCAAAGCATGTCGCGGTAAAGATTTTGAGTAATAGAAAACTGGATGCATTTTCGAATCCGGACCAATCTGCTCAACTACACTACCGATGCATTTTTTCGATGCATCACTAGTTAACTGGAAAGGCTTAGTATAATCAGGATGAATTAAAATAGGAGCCTGACATAATTGTTCTTTGAGATAATCAAATGCCGATTGACACTCTTGTGTCCATTTCCATGGAACATCTTTCTTTAAGAGATCATAAAGAGGTTCACATATGATACTGAAATTTTTCATATAACGTCTATAGAAGGAGAAAAGACCAAGGGCTGATTTCATTTCTTTAGGTGAGGTTGGGGCAGGGAAATGTTGAACTACAGCTATTTTGCTTTTACTTGGGTTTATGCCAAATGAACTTATCTCGAAACCGACATAATCAATTGATTCTTGACAAATTTGAGATTTTTGAGATTTTAGAGTGAAACCTGCCTTTCCTAATATGTTTAATACTTTGGATATGTGTATGAAATGGTCAGAGATGGACCGACTGAACAGTAATAAATCGTCCATGTATACACATAGGAAGGACCACAGTCCTTGATTTAAAAACAATCTATCTAATAAGCTTTGCAAACAATAAGGAGAAAGACGTAATCCTTGGGGTAGGGTATTAAAATGATATTGACCAGATCGAACAATGAAGGCTGTCTTATATCTATCAGAGGGGTGGAGAGGTAATTGCCAGAATGATGACAAAAAATCAAATGAAGTGAATACAATTGGTTTTTCTTTAGATACTTGAGCTAAAATGTCATTGACAAGAGGAACACTTTTGTATTTATTGTCAATTATCATACTATTTAGATGGCGATAATCTATGGTCAGTCGCCATGAGCCATTCTTTTTACGTACTAAACAAACACTACTAGCAAAAGGTGATTCACTTTCTGAAATAATACCTCTTTTTAATAAACTACGAACTTGTCGTTCAATTTCTTCGCTTCGTGCGGGAGAAGAAGGTCTTAATCTATGCCGAAAAGGTTGACCTTCAGTGTGAATATGATATTGCATGATATCTGTTCGTCCAATTTCATCATCATTATTGGCAAAAACATATCGATATTTAGCTAAAATTTTCATTAATGCAAAACGCTCGGATTTGTCAAGACAAGATGACCTCAAGTCAACATCAGGTAAATCAAGTGCACCAGTACGTGAAGGTGTAATGTCAAAATCATTTGGATCGAATTCAGGGGGATATTTGTAATTTGTTTTTGAGTTTTCAGGATGAGTAGAGTTAATTAGGGGAATTTGGGAATTGTTAGGATGAGGTTTAGGAAGAGAGGTAGACTCGGTAAATGATGCTAGATCTTGATTTTGATCTGAAGATGTTGGGTTTGGATCAGTTTGGGACTGAATTTGGTCTGAATAGAAATCTTCAGGATTAAGAACATCAATATAATCATTATCATCTGATATATGAAAATAACCAAAAGTCTGATTCTTATAGATAGGTATATTTTTACGGTGAGGATTTAATACCAAAAGTGGAAAGGTCTGATCAAAAACTGTGACTAATTGTTTAGCAGCTAATAAATTTGTTTTAGAGGTAAAATTTGGTAGAGGTTCAAAAAGTCCGATAGTACCGTCCTCTACTGGATCAGTAAGACGACATTTTATGAATATTTTAGAATTTGATGGAATATGCATTTTGTCTGCATTGATTGATTTAATGTCACCTGAAAAGTTTTTAACGTCTAAAAGTTGAATGGGGTCAGCATTATGAAGTGTCAAAGTATTAGAATCATAATCTAAATTTGCCTTGGTATTTTGTAAAAAGTCAAGACCTAAGATAACAGAATTATTCAAATTGTCTACAACATATGACTTGACAGTAAATGGCGAATTGCCCAATTTCAAGGAGAGATCTATAACGCCTTTTAGTGTAAGTAGATCCCCGTTGGCTGTTTTTGCATCAGAATACTGACCAGGCCTTATTTGTTGAGAATTTAGGGAGGGTAATTTGTGAAAGAGTGCAGAATCTATCGCGGTTATCGCACTTCCCGAATCCACTAAACAGTCAACACGTTGGGATGGTAAATCATTGTCTTGGATAATTTCAGCTGCTATAAGATTAGCTAATGAGCACATTAAAGGAATTGGAGGATCTTTTGATTGTTTGATATCAACATTAGGAGGGTTGGGTGAAGTCCCTTCAAAATATTTGGAGCTGGTCTTGGGTTGGGAAATATTATCAGCATTAATATGCAAAGTACTCTCGGGAAATAAAATATCAGTTTCAGTGTGCACACAATTAATATATCCATTAATATGGACTAAGCCTTTATAGCTAAAAGAATGTATTTTTTGTCCAACCCGGAATATACACCCACAAAATAAAAGTAAAATCAATACCACAACATGAAATGTCTTAGAGATAAATAAATGAAATGATTGCATATGAGGTGTCGTGTTTTGTGAAATATTTGATATAAGGTCACTTATCAGTGAACCTTGATAACTTGAATTGGTTGGTAAATTAGAATTAACATCATTATCGAGTGAAGTGAAACATTGTTTTGATTTATTAGGTAGAGGGGGTGCAATAGCGTTAATGTATGATATAGCAGGTCTCTTACGGGCCATACCCGTTTGCTCAAACTGCGACCTTTCAGAATGAGCAGCACCTAGTTTAAATCAAAATTTGGAGAAGATGGAGCCCTTCGATCAGATTGTCGAATTTCACAATCTCGGGCAAAATGGCCAGGATTAGAACAATAATCACAGATGCGATCCTGAATTGTCCCTAATCGTTGTCGGCACACGGCCCAAGTATGGCCATTGCGTTTACAATATTGACAAAATTTTGGACGACCTTGAGGTTGACCTTGGGATTGATCGCGGTTATTAAAGCCACGATTTTGATTGAAACTACGATTTTGGTTAAAATTCTGTGATCGGTTCGAATTTTGAAAATTTGGTCGGCGATTTTGAAAATTTCGATCATTATTATTGTACCGATTTGGCTGGTTATTAAAATTGGAAGAAGTGTTTGATCTAAATGGACGAAAATTTTGAGAATTATTATTATTTTGATACCTAGGGTTTGTATTAGAAAAATTGTCCCTATTACGAGAGGGCGTAGACATCTCGGTTGAAATATTAAAAATTTGAGCTTTAAGATCACTACAATCAGAAGCCAACTTAACGACGGCCTCTGCAATAGTAACAGGATTAATTGCATTGACTGTGGGGGCAGGAGTGGGATTAGAAATAGATGAAGGTAATTTTTCCATTGCTGCACATAATTTAGCGGCCCGTTCAACATCTGCTACTGTCCTACAACCTTTACTGACAACAAATTTTCGAACATCCTCACGGAAACCTCTCATCATATAGTGCGCGCGATCTTCCGGTGAAAGGTTTAAGCGTGAGGCTAGTCGATTCATGCTTTCAATATAATCGTGAATAGATTCAGTAGGGCCTTGTCTTTTAGTATCTAAATCAAGACGTAAAATGTATATATCTTCAGGAGAATTATATTTATCATAAAATTTTTGTAATAAAACTCTATAATTAGCACGTTCATCGTTATCCAAATCATTCCAATAGTATGTAAACGCGTTATCTGTTAAAAAGAGGGGGAAAAATGAAACTTTATTCTCAATTGTCCAACCTTTAGCGGTTGCAAAAATATGAAATTTGCGAGCAAAATCCATAAAATCGTCGGTAGATCGACCAGAAAATGGTTTTGGCTTCATGCCAGTATCAGTTATAGTACAGGTTTTTAATCTATCGGTCATTTGACGTAATCGTACTGCGATATCATCTGGGGGAGCTATATCAATTTCCGGGTCTGGGGAAGAGGAGGGGACTGGTCCACCAGTTTCAGAAGTTGGTAGAATAGGAGAAGCAGTAGTTGGGACTTGTGCTGCATTTCTGCGATTTGTGATCAATTCGCCTAATTGATCCCGAAATGTTCGACGTGGATTGGCAGTCGATGCTTCAGGGGGGGTAAAATTAAAGGTTAATGGTGGTATAATGTTGTTATCATGACCGCCAGCAGCCATAATAAATGATGATAAAATGAATGAAATATGACAAAAATAGGGAAAATAGATAAATAGTGTTCACTCGACAATGAAAATACAATAAAAACACGATGAAAAAGGATAAAAAGGATAAAAAGAATAAATAATGTTGTGATACTTACCAAAATGAATAATAAAGCTGCAGGATAAACTTATGAGAGATCAGTCCGGGTTCCCACCATATATCACGACCCTTATTTTAGGATATCTGACGTGATCATCCACAGCAACAAAAACAACGAACAGCGATTAAGTAGACT
>JAUCNG010318846.1:0-12114 GCA_032353305.1 Cephalothrix spiralis
TTATCATCGTGATTTTATTCCTTCGTTAAAATTGTTGTATTTTGACATCTGGCTGACATAAGATGAGATCCCGGTGACTGAGATGTACTAGTTGTTTACATTACAGCAGTGTAAATTGGATCCCCTGGCTAAATGAAGTATATTATCTGCATTATTTATAGAACATGCCAAGCGAATCATATTAGATACAATATAGGTATCACCTAGCTAGCTTTGTATCATGACTTTGCTATGATTCATTCTCAGTTTGGTTTTCGATATTTTGAACTTCCACTTGACCTGGCTGAAGACTATTAATCCCCAGTAGGTTAAGAAATAAAATACTGCAGCTGATGTAAAGTACGATCTCATACTTCAGCATTTCGTTCGATTGTTTACTCTCTGCCCGATATCGTGGCGATAAAATACTAATACAGCGTGAAACATAGTGCACTGAGTTGTAAATCTATTGTAACGTACATTTTCATGGACTGGAAAGTATCAATGTTGTTTATGGGGTACTTTTAGTACGTCATAAATTGACCAAAGAACCAAAAATGAGGTTTTACGGTACACCTGAATTCGCGACAACATATGCATTTATTTTGTCCGACTTGGATGACAATGTCCACTGTCCAGGTACCTTTTATCGCTGTAAATGTGCACTAATTGATAAATAACCATCTAATTTTTACTTATTTTGATATATATATAAGCAGTGCTCCCAGGTGTCCTACTTTTCCTACTACTTTTTGGATTGATGTCCTGCTTTTTAGCAAGTTGGACCAAAAAATGATTTTTTTCTGCCTTATTTTGACGCAGAAATGCCATTTTTTGGCTCGCGCCTACGGTGTTTGCTTTTTTTAATGAATTATGACTCTTTATAATAGTTCCTGACAACCTAAACCCTTACTGGCGTCTTAAATGTGATACAATATGTTGGTAGTTTGAGAGAGAAAACACCGAATGCAGAGCTGAGATTTGGATAAATTTCCATCAGCTGCTTATACGCATTTACTTGTTGGGTGTAAAATGAGCACAATAAGTTTATTATAGAGTTTATCCTTTAATTATGTCCAACTGCTTGTCCTACTTTTATGGAAGGTGAAATCCTCGTATATCGTGATATCTCCTACCAGCACAAAAGGGCCTAACGTCATAATGTTCTGATATATTTCTCACGAGATCATAGAAATGATCTATGATAGCTACTTCCGGTTTACACTTGACGCCATAGCGGTACCTTAAAAACAAATTTGGAATATTATTTTATTAAAATAATTCAAGGACTACTTTAAGCTTGCTTGGCTGTCATGGCTGTCATACATGCCCTTAATGACAATAGAAAAGTCCAAAAACTCTTACAATCTCCACTCCTATAAAACCAGCAGACACTCTTAACGGCTTTTCGTGCGTGGTGTCTAAACAAATTTCGAAAGTTAATCCCATCGGGTGAAATAATCTCAAGTGTTCCATCTTCTCCATACTAAATATCATCAAGCGGGCAGTTTTTTGCCTATAACTCGAGCAATATTAGAGGATCACAATAAGTAATCGTACCGTTTTTCGGTATGCTTACCTAGCGAGGCAAAAAACTGCCCACTTGATGATATTTAGTATGGAGAAGATGGAATACGTGAGTTTATTTCTCCCGGTGGGATTAACTTTCAAAATTTGTTGGCGTTAAGAGATCTGGTATTATGATAAATATTTAGGCACTTTAAAGCAAAATATTAATTTTACTTCCCCTGCTGTCAAAATTTCGAAGAAGTGTTTATTTCTTTTATATTTTAACAATAGTTTACTAAGAATCGTGGGTTCCAATTAATGAGCAGGAATTTGACTAATTCTTATCAGATTAAAATGTAATTAAAGTTTCAAAAAGGGTACCCAGTCATGATATATATCTCTATTATTTTCTCGTCTGGGGGTAATAACTTTCTAAACTAACGTTGTCTATACTTTACAGTAGGTCGGTTTTGGCCTGTGGTCTATAATAAATATTTTAAGGTCAACAACTTTTGAAGGGGGATTTGTGGCATTTAAATGTTTCCAATTCCACTTGATAAATTTACGTTGATCTTTATTTGAACAAGATTGTCACGACAGTCAAAATTATTTACATTAAATATAAAATAAAAATTAAGGCTTGATGGCCTTGTGACCTTGTCATACCTGAGGTTGAAAGTGCAAAAGGGTTAAGTAATATATGAAAACTAATAATTAAGACTCGACTCTACAGTATATGTTACTTTTCATTACATACAATTCATATAAATAAATGATTTTTTGAAAAATTCTCCGTGTAGCACTCGGAAAGTCCAAATTAGGGGGTTGGCAGGTATAAATCCAATTATTTAGCTGTAGCAAATATTTTCGATGACCTTCCTGCCGCCGATTTGAACTTTTTGATAAACCTAGTCCGTAACAAAATCAATAAAAAAGGTGCTAGAAATTCCCAATCATACTTAAATCATCACCAAGAATCATGTTCGAGAGCCTGATCATTAATCAGTTGATTTCAGCACGTTTTTGCAATGATAGTTTTTGTAATAATTAGTCCACACATTTGCCCGTATCTTAGTATCTCTGCCCGTATCTTAGTATCTCATCCTGGCTTCGCCTGCAGCTCCCGTAATTAAGACAACCCAAATTAATATCAAGGCAATACTGGTATATGACGTTGTTGTCCAAATGTTTATCCAAGATAAAGAAGAGACTCATTACTCCATTAGTTGCTGTAATAGAATACAGCAACAAATATACACAAACCTCGGGCAATCAACCCACATCACACTCTTCAGGACCTTCATTGATAATACCTTGGCCATGGAGGACAGAAAGGTCCAAGACCATCCTCGCTGGTCGGACTATAATTCCATACCTCCAGGTTATGTAAATTGTATTGCCGTGTTGGTATAGTGGATAGGACGTCGGAATAGTAATCCGGAGGTCCCAGGTTCGAGTCCCAGGTATTCATCGGAATCGGAAACCATTTTTATTTTCTCTTCAAATAATAAGGTTAGAAGTTGTTGGTTACACTTCTTAAGTCTTTAAAATAGACCTTAGTAATTTATTTATTGCCTCGATCTAAAATGGTAAATCCTGCCTCTCTCTCTAAATCTATGGACTTTTTTAGAAAAGCCGAATTTTATTGAAAATAAAAATATCTTGTTTATTTTTATTTTTCGTGAGATTCTTTACGACTCGACACGCTGTCTAGCCGACTCTGAATGTGAGATGTCGAAATAATAAAATAAACCGGAAGCTTTGTGTTTTGGTTTTTGCTGCCCTTGACTTTGTTATGTGCAAATACTCATATACAGTTCTGTGTAGATATTGAGAGATATTTTTTTGTTTTGCAATATGTTTTGTACAATCTTATCATGTTTTGTAATTATTTTAAGACTACTGATAAGATACCTTTGTTTTATTCATGCACCTATACCGTCTACACAATGCTATTTTAAGCTCAAATTAAAAAATAATGGTATTATCTGTTAAATTTGAGTTAATCAAAAAGTCCAAAATATAATATTGAACTTGATAAATCTATGTTATGCAAATTGAAATTATTTATAGGCAAATAGAGAAAATCCACAGACATATAGAATATTACTTGAGACAATTTAACCAGATATTTCGGTACGTATTTATACCTTTGTCGGTTGTTATAATAGAATGACACGATATATAAAATTTAAAACAAAATCTATTCTAAAAGTTAAAACGAAAGAAATAGAATTTTAATAAAACAAAACCTATTCAAAATGTACAAAATAATGACAAAATCTATATTATCAAGTTCTATGTTTTGCTAATTATCTAATTATACTTATCTTGTGATTTGTGACAGGATGAACAGCAAAATACGTCTTCGAGGCAGCATGTTATAGAAATCATGAACATGGCGGAACATTGTCAGTCCCGACGATACTGTAGTTAAGTTTCAATGCAGAATTTTAATAGGACTGTATTGAGCGATGTATCTTTAATTATACTAATTCTGGGTTTGATAGTGAATTTTAGCTCAGTGACCGTAATTTGTACATAGGGGCTGGGATCGATGTAGGAGTTAAAGCAGATGCACAATAATTACGGTCATAATAACAAGCGCCGAATTTAAGAGCCCGTACATTGTAACATTAAAACATTAAAAGGCTGAATGAGTATGTTCAGCCATTTTGTTCGGTGGTTGCCTGACGCACTACAAAAAAGGTTCACTATACAATAGGATCAAAGGAAGTGGGTCTATTAAAAATGGCGATGACTTTCCCCTCAAAATGTAGATTTTTACGGAATGATAACAATATATATTGTTTTGTCACAAATTATTCAAGATCCCTATTATCTAGATCAAACTATTAGATCCTACTTAATTCCATGTATTAAGCATTTCCGGTTTAGGATTCGATATCTTCAGAAGAAAATAATTTGTGGTATTAATTTTTTGTTTGATTAATAGCCTAGATCGAAGTGGGAATCTCTGATCATGATCTTACTCGTATTGTTAGGACCCTAAGGTTTGGAATTGTGAAGCCCTCTGCTGATATGTATGATATGTACCTAAATTAAACCGGACATCCATTTCATCTAGCTTTAAGTATTCCCTAGTCAAATATTGTTTTATCACGTATTACCGTTTCCCAATTATTTTTCTAATTTTTCAAAACAATAACAATTTTGGCTTCATCTCCGAACCCAAAATATTGTTTTTATTTGAACAGATAAACATATCAGATGATCTCTAGGTGCTATAGTTCCAGCACTATCAGATAGTGTAAGATTGAGTGCTGACTACACCCGTTCTAATAGTGCGATACATGTCATTCTGACTCTACGGTAAATATATGAAGCTCCATTCGCAAAATCTGTAATGTATTCGTGTGAACCCCCTTTTATTAGAGAATTGATCATTTGAGCAAGAATGTGATGTGACGTTCGGAGGATTGCTGTGGCTCTCCTCTTGAGTACCTTAGGTTTCTTTTGCTTCTAATCTATGTAATAAAAAAATGGGAGCCAATTCAAATAATAAGTTCTTTAGCGCTTTAGATATAAAACGGCTCATTTTAAGATGAATCAAGTCATTTCTTATTTCGGTGCAACGACCCTGTACATAATTTACAATTTGACAGGTAATGCCGATTCTATCGGCTTTTGTGATGAAATTATTTTTGTTTAAGTAATGTATATAAGTAAATAAAGATAATCTGATTTTTAAAAAAAAGATGAATCAATTAAATAAAAGAAGAAAATTACAATTTTTATTAAGACATCATGATTTTCTCTCTCTTTCACACAAAAGATGGCCGTACACTTGAACAGTATAAAGCACGTCTCTAGTTTATAAATATGTCTCATGTGTTTTACTCATGTGACGATTCTGTAGTGAGAAAAACGTTGGTTATCATATAACTTGCCCAGAAGGATTCAACTCCTTATATGCCACTGCAGAAATTATGTAAATTAGGTTGTCTCTCTTACCGATCTTCTCGAATTTCAAACTAGGATATGATGTATGACTGCCAGTAGATAATCGTAGATCGTGTGATGTAGCTCGATTTATAATCGATATTTATGCTACGTCTTGATCCACGAAAAAATAGGGCACATAAGAACTGAATTTGGATGAAATGGTAATTTTACAATCTATAACGCAGGGTCTTTTACAGAATACAGAATATATCCTGTATTCCGTCAGTGCGTTTATATATACACTGTATATATTTAAAATTTAGATTTTATTCAAAATGCACTTTTAGAAAACAATAACAATAAAAGAAAAACTCCATCTGTCCGGTATGGCCGAGGACAGGTAACAAAACATCTGGAGGATCCTAGAGTTTTAAATAACATCAGCTTCCTACGTTCCGGTAGCAGCATCCAATAATAATCCTTTATCCTTCAAAATTTGCTTGCATTTTCTAAAAAATTTTAAAAAATTTTCAAAATTTAATTCCATAGAATTTATATATTTTACGGTATACTTACGAATAAAAAATAGACGGATTTATAAAAATTTACTAGCGAACCTATAAAGAGATCTCCATAAAAAACTAACTCTAGTCTATACATGAACTTGCGCAAGTTCATGTATAGACTAGAGTTAGTTTTTCCATAATTCACTAATACTCTTTTGTCCATTAAATGTTCTGTCCTCAATTATTAAATGCGACAAAGGTCTTTTATCATAATTAAAGGACAAATTTAAAACCTAGATGTAAGGCTCACATTTCAAAAGACGATATCAGGCTACACAGGGCTAGACGCCTACGAATTTGATATGGAGTTGAATAAGTTCACAAGGTTCGTCGGAATACCTGGACTTTTCTGTCGTTCGAACTTATTATATTCCGTTGGGTGTGCCTGATCGAGCCGTTTCAAATGTTCAGACCGAAAGAAAATCACTCTTGTGCGTCCCACTCCACGTATGTAAACTGGCCGAGCCACCCAGGAAGCAGTATGACGCTGAAGAACTTGCCCAAGGTTCTTCCCGATGGAAGTAATATCGAGCCCAGGTTTCGAACCCGGGACCTCCGGCTCTCTACCACTTTGCCACCGAGGCGCATAGTGCTATAGTAACTAGACTAAGATTGTTAGCCTATAACTGTGCTAAACATGAGCAATATTGCAAATACCAGTGTCCGATAGTACCAAAACACCAATGCCCTCTTGATAATACAGACACACAAAATTATATATAATCTGTTGTGTTACACCTTAATTAATTGTTGTGATACTCCTTAATCAAAGATGGGCGATAGCAGGCTAAATATTCCCAGGGTCCTGCCCCTAGTATAATAACAATATTTTCTCATTAATCATCAATAATTTTACACAGTTTTATTGGCGTAAACCTCACCCCAGTTTTCGCCAACAGCCCCCCCCCCCCTCCGCTAGAGTCTCGGAAGTGCGGGCGTCAACCCCTATATTTTTTGGAAAGCTTGTAAAATTCTAGGTTCAAGTTTATATTTTCGAAAGGGTCGGGCCCGCTTTGGGGCCTCAGGGGCCAATACAGATCTATATTTGCCCTGGGCCCCTAAAATTGGTGATCAACCCCAATTGAAAATAGTGTTATTGTATTGAACCATGCGGATCAGAAAATATTTGTACCCTATTTAGGCTTTTTAGGAACCTTAAAAAACTGCAAATTTGGCTCTTGGCGCTCTAAAGTGAGCCCGACCCCTTTGAAAATATAAACTTGAACCTAGAATTTCCACAAGCTTTCTAAAAATATGTACTACATGAACTTAACATTACTCCTTTTAAGTCTCGACTCACATGTAAAAGACCCTGGAAGCACTGTGGTTTAATTCTATCCTGAAATATAAATTATGCAAACCTTCGGAAATCACTTCCGAACCTTCTAACCCTTCTAAGATTAAACTAGTTCCATCGTTATGCTGTCATTGCCTTAATGAAATAAAGCCAATGGCTATTGTCCTAATTAGTGCCTTAGTTAATGGTTATCGTTACGAACTAACTTAATTAAAGACGCAATAATCTTCTTAGAAAAGTTACCTCTTCATTGCGATTGGTTCGACTTCCTTGAGATTAGATCGAGGCGCTTTTTATGGATGGTTTTTCGTGAAATAATCATAAATATGGCGGTATTTCATACCTTGACCTAAATAAACACTGGGTTTATTGTCTAGTCTTAATCATAGACCATAATAATTAGGTCTAAGAAACCGGGCTTCCATCTTGGGAGAACTCAATCAGAATCGGAAATTGCGAGAAAATAAAGGTTTCTTACACAGAAAAGATAGATAAGTGACACTATTATTTGTTACTTTTTCGGTTAATTATTTCTTTGAATATTCGTGAATATTGACCTAAAAAACCTGGAAACTCAAATTTTGACTTGCGTCATTGTCCCTTTGTAAGGCTACCACAGCTTACTTCATTGCCAGTTTAGAAAAGTTTTACCATATCCCGAAACCCACTCTCTCATGAAAGAATGGTCGAGAGGTCGATTCGATCAGGCCCTAGAAATAGGATGAAGTTTTACATGTTTAATCGCCCAAAGCGTAAGAATTGCATTCCTTTTACGCACTATATTTGACTATCATGTGGTCCAAAAGATGAGTGACCAATAACCTGTTAAACAGGGAAAAGTTATGGAAAATGTTTTGGTTAAAATAGTGAGGGAAAAGTCAGATATTTTCAAATTTTGATGAAAAATATTCCAGAGAATAGTTTTCAGGGAAAAGTCAGGGAATTTTAAAATTTAAAAAAGTGGTCACCAGCACGGTGTCGGATGAGGTCTTCACGATAATATTTAAAAAAAAAGTTCTTTACGATGAGCTCTGGGACTCAAATCCAAAATCTCCGAAATAACGCAACATTAAAAACAATTAACAATTTTTCTTATTTTTATTTGCAGGTCAAAGTTAGTGCAAATGTGGTCATACCTGGTAATAATACACGGGTGCCCTATGTAACCAAAATCAAGATTTACACTGGTGGTACAATGACAGACGAAGAACGGCTGCAATATTTGCTGCAATCTAGAGACCAGTGCGTCGGGAAAGTTTTGTCTCATCCACCCCCAGGCCCCTCAGCAGGTAAGCTTTTCAATTCAAAGAAAGTTTATCTGTTGGTTCATTCGAAATGAAAAAATAGGGTCTGACAGTTCCATAAACCTGTGTATGACTAAACTATATAAAATAACAGAACTAGGAACATTACATAGAAAGAGGGCATAGAAAGAGGGTACAACGAAGTTTTGCCTCTAAGGTGCCTCTAACTTGGCGTTTTTTAACCCTTATAGTCCAGCTATAGCCAATATTGCCTATCAGCAATCTGTCTGTGCAATCCACTGTAAATAAATAAATTCTATATACAGTATATATAGCCGATATTAAGGTATCAGCCCATAGTTACTTTTTTTTAACATATTCAATTCCATCAAATATTTCTATGCCTAATCTTCAATAGAAAAGTTGACATTTCCACCAAATCCAAAGGCAGATCAGTCTCCGCTACAAATTTAGAATTCTGAAGTCTCTTTTCGAAGATTTTGGTAGAACGGATGGCTTATAGCGCATCAAAATGAAAACAATGAGAAGCGCAGTCGATTTAGGTCTCGGGATTTCAAATATTATATTTTTGGCTCAAACTATCGGCCATTTAAATGAATCAGAAACGGTCGGATGTCTTCGGAATCTGGCATCTAGGTTGTGTCAAAATTATAAAATTTAAAATCCCGATACCTTTAATGGACTGCGCTCATCATTACTTTCATTATGATGTGCTATAAGCCATACTTTCTACCAATTAGAATCAATCGGAAATTATCATATTTCTCTTAATCTCCAGCGGAGGCGGATTAATAGCAACAAAATTGTGAATTTGGTGGAAATTTCAAATTTTCTTATAAAGATTAGGCATAGATATATTTTAAAATGGTATAGAATGCGTTATTTGATCTTATTTGCTAAGAAACTCGGGGCCTTTCTGCGGCATCTGATACCTTAATGGTCAAGTAAACACCTAAGAGGCAGAATTCGGTGTAACCTCTTTCAATGCGGTACAACCCGGTATTACGCAGACAGTTTTAAAGGGTTATTCACTTTGTTCGTGCTTTCATTTTCGCTTTCTCAATTCTCATTTGATGTTGATTACCAGGATGCGTTGTCATTACGCCCAAGGATAATCCCTATTCAAATATGAATGATTTCAACAGGTGCGATGATTCTATTGATTTCGATGACAAGGATTGCAAATAAATCAGTTTACTTATTATCTTAGGTACATTTTTCTTGCTTCTTGTGAACGCCTCCGCACCACTGTCCCAGATAGCACATTTAAACTTTCCGAAAGAACGGTTCTTTACTAAGTTCGAAAAGTAACGTCTATATTTGAGGTTTATATACAGTGCTAATTGTCGAGGCTCTTTGATGCGTCGCGATTTATAATTCCATTCAAGAACGAGACCAATAAACTGCAATTTTTTTAGAAATATGTCAATAATCTACTTATGCTCACTTATATCGATTAATATCACAAAAATAAGAACGTATTTGTCTAGTTTATTAATAATACTAGTCGTTATGTTTCTTGTTCGATCTTTTGGAACATCAAGGCATGTAAGTTTGTTCATAATATAATCCTTATATTTTTCTTCCAATTTTCTCGATTTGTGACAAATTGTGCAATGGGAAACACATTTTGTCCGTGTCCTTCGCGTATTAATTATAAGAAATTAAAGTTGTCAAACGGAAGCCGGAAAAGCTCTGAAAACGGGAACGGTCGGAATTTTGAAGAATTTGTATAAACGGGATTTGAGAAATGTGTATATGTAACGGGATCAAGAAACGGGGGAAGTTGAGTGTAACTCTGTATCGGGATTGCAATTTTCCTTAACGGGATCGGGAAAATAAATGTTTTCAGTAACGGGATCGGGATCGATCATCAGCCCTAAACCAACCAACGGGACGGGATTAGAGTTTTGAATGTGAAACGGGAATCTACCACGTAATCGGGAAGCCGGCTGTCGCTTTATAACGGGATTGCAATTAGCTGCAACGGGATCGGGAAATACATTTTTCCGATAACGGGATCGGGTTAAGCCCAAAAACCAACTAACGAGACGGGATAATAGTTATATAGAATGTGAAGATTATATACATTCTACAACGTATTCGGGAAGCTGTCTTTCGCTTTTTAACGGGACTGCAATTTGCCGTTACGGGATCGGGATGAAGATCCCCTTTACAATAAAAAGTGATAAATCACATGCACTAACCAATTTGTCTTTTGTTTTGTTTCAGGGAAATATTGCAATGCAACATGGGATTCATGGGGCTGCTGGAATCACACGAAGGCAGGACATACAGCATACATACCTTGCCCTTTTTACATAGAGGGATTTGAGCCCAGATGTAAGTGTTATGTGACAAAATCAAAGTGCAAAAAATTATCAAAAAATATGATTACTTGTTATTTCACTCGACCTTTGTTCTCGTGTAATAACTCGTAACGATAAATCGAAATACATCACTACCCATACAGTAATATTATAGAATTCATTGTGAAAAATGGGGTTAAACCGGCTAAGTCGAAACGAAAATAAATCTAAAACATCGGGAGGACAAATTATAAAGCTGCCAAAAGCACAAAAATGGACCAAATTTAATTCAATCATTTTATTTATCACTTTAAAAACACGTCTTTCACCACAAAACATTGTCACTAACATTTCAATTTAACTTTAGGTGACAAAAAATAACATATTTGTCTCACATATGGGAGAGGAAGAATTGTCAAATGTGCAAGATTGTTTCATAAACCTAAATTTTAGCATTTCATTTTATTAGTATTGTCGCTTATGAAAAACAATTAGTATAGTGGTATTACATCAAATGATATTCAGATATTAGCTCCCAATATAATATAATATTGTAATATAAATGTACATCTTGGAATCCGGTAATTCTTTTGGACTCGTTCTGATACCCGTTCTTATTTTTGCACCCGCGTGTGGAGTAAATCGACCAAACCGCACAGATTCACTCCCAGGCGAGTCCAAAAGAATTAGCGGATTCCAAAATGTTCACTCATATATTTAACATTAAACATCATGAATCATGTTTTAAACACACTATTTACTATCCTATCTCGTATTATATCTCGTCTTTTAAAGCTCATTAAATAATGTCTTTTAAATCATTTAATATATTAAATTATGAGCAAATATATTTAGCAAGTTCAAGGTCGATTTGTGATTTACGCGTTGACCCGACTCGAGCGTTTAGTTACAGATCAGGAGATAGAAATCCATCCGCGCTAATTTAGATCAATTGATATGGACGAGAAACGTACTTGTACAGTTTTCCATGCAGAAGTAAAACCATAACGTGTAATGAATCTGCGACTATTAGTCCGTAAAATAGATAAAAAGCTCATATTGGATTAATAGATGCTTGGTAATGATCAATAATCTGAATGCATTTATTATAAAATACAGAATTTAACTCAATTAAAATTGCGGGAGGATTCAGCATTTAGCAACAGCGTCTTATTACCCGGTCGGTTGCCGTTTGCGACGCATAATTATTTAGCCTAAAGTACAAGTCTAGAAACCATAAATCGAAATTAAATGGTAAGAATTTTGATGTATTGATTATTTGT
>JAUCNG010321067.1:0-12103 GCA_032353305.1 Cephalothrix spiralis
GGGGGCACTGAACATCAGGACTTAGAGTCCCCCGGACACTGAAGTCAGGGGGCAAGGAATACCTTGACACCGGTACATGTATATTATAGTATTAGTGTATGAATAATGCCGAGCGAAGCGAGGCAAGAAATTTTGCGTTTTATGACTTAATTTAACCATCCTTTTCACATTTGGGGGCCCCGAAACATTACTAATTCAAAGCTTGGCGCCACTGTGCGAAAACACACCATCAAAAATGTACAGGTTGAATTTCGTCGGGGCCCCCCTAAGTCGGGGGCCCTTAGGAAGTGTCCTAACCTTCCTAAAGGCCGTTACGCCACTGACCGAGGGGACATGACGTGATGATCAGGACTGTCGAGAGTGGGTTATTACGAGTCGAATTCTGGAAATTCCGTCACCGGTAAAAAAAAAATATTATTTCCATATTTCCATTTTTCCGACGATTTTTTTTTTCCGTCGGCGGTAAAAAAAATGTTTAAGAAAAAAATATTATTTCCATATTTCCATATTTCCAAAAAAAAAATCGTCGGCGGCGGTAAAAAAATTTCATTTTTCGGAAATTTTCGGTTCGAATCACGGAACTCTTTTTAATGCCAAATCATGAATCACGGGCACAAATTGGCCATCACGTTAAAATCGATTTGAACCCGATTTTCACGATAACACGATATCGTGTGATAATTTTTAAGCAAATATTTTCGGATTACATTGCATGCATGGTTTCATTGACCACAGGATTAATTTCAATCTGAATCAGTAAAAAAACTGTTTATTATTGCGCGCTTCTTACAACAATATTCTGTATTGTAGAAATATGTTTACACGTTAGCCAATAAACTTCACGATAAAAGTTGAAATCGCGAATCACGCTAATATTTGATTTCATGTTAGCCGATAAAAATGCAAATCACGGATCACGTTAATTTTACGGTCGATCACGTTAACCGTTAAATTCTATATCACGTTTCACGGACCTGAAATGCCTTAAGTAAAATCACGAATCACGCTATACCCATGGACTCTTTCGAGAATAGGGCGCTCATTTGGAGCGTCTGTGGAGTTTTAGAATATAAATTCGTGATTTCAACTTTTATCGTGAAGCTATAATTTTATTGGCTAACGGGATTTTTCAATATGCATATTTCGTAACATTTTCTGATATTTATCAAAACTTTAATTACCGTCAAAAGTCTTACCTTATCTTGGTAACTATAAAATTTCCCGGTTCAAAATATATTGTCGTATCCAAAAATATCTACATGCAATTTTTTCAAATGATGAATTGGTTCATTCGGTTGTAGTGTTACCATACGGGATGTTCCAAAGCTTAATGAAGTAATCTAGATATTCAGTCATTGATGACATTAATTTTATGATAATTTATCACAAAACTACTCGTAAAACAGCTTTTTCAATACCTTTACAAATAAAATTATCACAGATCAAATCGACGATATTAATTACTGTAGACCTTAATTAAATATTTAGAATAAAAATTAACTATCTATCAATCAGAGCTAGGGATACCAGTCCATCCGCCTGGTTCATCGATAGTTCAATTTTACAAGGAAAATAATAGTATTGGAAAAAGCTGTTTTACTTGTCATTTTGTTATAAATGTCATCAATGACTAAATAAAGGCAAATTTAGATATTGTACATGTCTTCAATGTACAACTATTCTTAGTATCAGTACAGTATACTGCATACATTGCAGTACCTGTACTGCGCCTTAAGTCTTTTAACGTATTTGACGACGTGCGAGTTTACCGACGGTGCCATCGATCGAAGACATAATCTTAAATAACTTTATTTCTATTAAAGCTATGTAGTCAAAAGCGATATATTCCCTTTTTTAATCCAAAACAGAAATATTTACATTAACATTCCGGGCTGACTGCATTACAACATATCAAGAGTATATAGAAAGAGTTAGTATTCTTTTTGGGTCTCATTTTTACGGTTTCGACAAAAAAGACGCTTTTATCTTTAACTAAATCCAAATTACTTTTACACCGAAATACGCCACATCTCTTTATCTTTCAAGCAAAAAAAACGCTTGAAAATTAGATCATTTTTTCTGTGCCTAATTGGAACTTTAAGTTGACTCTCATAAGCGAAATTTTCTTGCGCTAAGTTATCCGCAGAACCTGAAAATGATATCGGACATTTATTGATCGCAAAAATAAAAGATAGAGTGACGTCACTAGGAATTCCCTACAACAGAAATTATGCCGTGATTGAAAATTGAAGTGTTTTAAGTTATAAAAATGGCTGTGAGTGGTTGAAAAGAGGTTACATGATTCAATAATGAGGGATTAGTAGTACAAAATAATAAGTCCTACACTTGAAAGAAAAGTTATGAAATTGACATCGTCCTGATCGCGAATTCCAAACACTTTAAAAGTAGGCTTTAATTCCAACAACATAAATACAATAAATCAAAACTACGTCTCTGAAATTGAAATCTAACTTTACCTTAGAAGTGTCTGCCTACACACACTTTATAAACTTATAACTAAGTTTAAAATGCAGCTCCTTTTATTCAAGGAAGGCTACTAGTACATCGCATTATTTCGAAATATTTGAAAAGTTTACCCGCGATATTACTGGACATTGTTGACAGTCGGAAAAGATGTTATAAACTTATAAATGTTTATAATCTTTGTTTTACATATATTATTATTGAGATAAAGTACAAGCTTATCTTAAATTATGTTCATTATAATATGGAAATGTTTACTTAATTCATTTTAGCAATTTAAAGTGATAACAACAATTTTGGGGTAGATCTAGACAAAACATCGAATCTTTTAATATTTAAATAAAATGTTGAAAGTACAGTTTTATTATTTTTTAAAGATCGGACAATATATTATGTTATTATTTTATTGAAATATTAAGACTATTTTGGTATACCAGACTAGAGGCTCTAAAATGAAGGTTTGACTTGAGAAACTCTATTTTAATTTATGCATAATGCATGCCGGGAGAAACATTCCGAACAATTGATCGGAAGCTAATCGTGGAGTTCTGATGACATGCAGTCCTAGCGCAAGAAAATTTGGCTTATGATAGTCAACTTAAAGTTCCAATTAGGCACAGAAAAAATGATCTGATTTTCAAGCGTTTTTTTTGCTTGAAAGATAAAGAGATGTGTTGTATTTGAATTGGACCCAAAAAGGATACTCACTCTTTCTATATACTCTTTACATATATATATATATGTACTCCCCTGTTCTAACGACTCGCGATTAGAAACAAATAAGTATATCGCGGGGAGTGAATCCATTGGACGGCAAAGTAAAAAACTTGTACATTAGGGTCCTAGGGAATAATTATTCAAGGAAATAAATTTGGAATAAAGGACTTAATGGGGGATATTGTTAAATAATCGACTGCTTAAATATATAGATTAACTAATTAACATTTGAATTAAAGGTAAAAATTAATTTTAAAAAATAGCTTAATTAACACTTAATTTTTGAATAAACGTTTCAGAAGTCGGATTTCTTTGTATCTCTCCAATGATTAACTGATAGCTATCCCTGACGCCAGTCAGGTATGACTGGTAGTCGGGAACCTGACTACAGTACAGCGTGGCTTGGTCCATTTTGCCTCGTTTTGGCATTTTTTTGGCGCCATAATGAGGCAAAATTACCGAATTTGGTACGAAAGGGACCGAAATACCAAAAGGGATCAAAATGAAAGGGACCAAGTTATAGACACCGAGTATATCTATAAGGTGTAAAAAAGACCACATATGTTAAATACATAGAAAACTAGTAGGTAGCCTACTAAATATTTTAGGCTTGTGAGTATATCATCAAATTCACGAGTCTGACCATTTATATATACAACACCATAAGCGATGGGCAAATCATTTTCGGGTTATTAGTAATTATTCATGAATTATTAATTTTTATTTATTATTATGAATTATTAATTTTTATTATATTTTATTTTACATTTATTTTTATTAACTTTTATTATTATTAATTATTATTTTTGATAATTAATAATTATTTTCATTCAAAAACTCATATAACATAACTTTCATGCATAATTCAATAATTCATGGCATGGTATATTTTCATGAAGATTGATTTGATTGGATGATTCCAATAAAAATCACCGGCTATAGATTATAGACGAGACCACAGTCGTTGTTAAATACAATATCTAACAAGCCATACTTTTAATAACTTTGGTTACCCACGTATTTGGACTGTCAAAACTTGTTTTATGAAATCTTCCAAAACAATCGGGCCAGAGCGAACGTGCAGATTCCATAGAGATAAACAAGAAATGTATTTTGACAATTAAGTCTTATTTTATTGATAAAAGATCTTTATACGATCTTCTAGAATCTTATATACTGATAAGATTCTTCATATCTTTTGGTATTTATTTCGTACCTGAAGAAATAAAAAGTTAATATTATAAGTCTTACAGTAATGATATATATATACAGGGTGTCGAATAAAATGTGTAATAGCCAGATGATTTGTTGCAAACTGTTCAAAAATGAGTGAGCTATGTACATAAATTTCCCTAAAGGACTAAAAAGTTCAATTTCGCCAGTAGGCCTTTAAGTTTAATTTGAAGTTTAAGTTTCACCCGAAACTTAAGGCAATCTGTGTCAAAAAGTTAGACGGCTGCGGCACAAAATTCGCCAGCGGGGATCGTTACCGAGGGTTTATACATGCAGTGAAAATTAAAATTAAAGATTTTGAGATTGCGCATGCGCTGCTCATATTTCGCTTTGCGCATGCGCAAATCGAAAAACTAACACCGGATTATAGTAGGTTAGGATAATATTTCTATCTGCTGGTGATACATAGCCTAAAACCAATATTTGCCGAGAAAATAAAAGTCAAAATTATGATTTTAGGACCACCGATATCTCAGTAACGGCTGGGTTTAGGCTATATAAATGTATTGCCAACAGATAGAAACATACATAAATCATGTGACTTTTTCGATTCGCGCATGCGCAGATCTCTAAATCCACTGAATTTTTATTTCTATTTTCACTGCAGATATTAACCCTTTTATTAGGGAGGTAAGGATCCCCACTGGCGGATTTCGTACCCGCAGCCGTCTGACTTTTTGACACATATTGCAATAAATATTTGCTGAGAGACTTCTTGTAACTCATATGCGGCGACAATGTACCCACTATTACAAACCACCAACAGACACACATATCCAATGAGTTATATACACACAAAAATAGTTAAAACTATAATATAACTTTATCAAGCCAACTCAACTCAACTTATTGGGAGGGCGTCAGATGACTGGCTCAAATAGACACATACGGTCCGCTTTATGAGCATTCACCCTTAGGCCTGTAGACCTATCCCGCACTCTAATCTATTTTCTATATACCGATTAGCAGTCGGGTTTACCTCGAAGGGAGGGACAGTGTCCCACTCCACGTATTTAACCTGACCGAGCCACCCAGGAAGCTATGCGCTGAGGAACTGGCTTAAGGTTCCACCCGATGGAAAGTGGTAGCCATAAAATTCCTCAAGAGAGCAGTATCAACAATTCACTCACTTTGCCTTAAGCTCCAAAGATAAGAGTAGGTTATCGAAGTAGACCTATAGTTAAGCGGGAGATTTAAAATTGGCGCTTCTTAGTTCCTGCGATAGTCATAGAAAAGGAGGGCGCCATTATACAAAGTCATAAAAGCATTTTCAACACACCCAAATGGCCAGTGTGTCGAAAAATGACACACGACGGAGTGTGTGTATTGACGCGTACCAAAGGATACGCAGTAACGACCTCCGGATACGTTTAACGGCTGATTTTACTATGGCGTACTTTTGGTACGCCGTATTGTATGGGAGGTACGCTATAAGTATCTACCAAACGTAAAAAGTACGTGGTTGGGTAGCTCTGGTACATACATACACACACACACGCACACATCCAATGTTATTATTATAATTACCTTAGCCTTTACACATTGGTACATCACATAGTTCCCATCTACCTGCGTTTGGAATTCCGACGTAGCACCATGGATATTTAGTATTGTCTGGGTTTCTGCAATAGTTCTTGGCTATTTTCATAGATTTGTCAGGGAATTGTGAGTCCTTATATGCATTTTTTGGATGCTTGTTAGGGGTTTGAGATGACCACATTTGGCAGATTTTTCCAGTAACAGTGTGGTCAAATCCGTTGCCATGAAATTCAGATCCTTTTATTGTAGTCTTGCAATTAGGACCATAAATGGCTAAAAGGTATAGAAAGGATTTAAAATAATGAAAAGGGTCTAAAGGCATAAAGATGCAGCATTTACCAATCGACAAAACATCTCTAAACATCACAAAACAACACACGGTATTTGTTTTGTCGAGTAGACCAAACAGTCTCAGACGTCGCAAATCGACATTGAATGTCGCTTGGACTCATGTATACGCTTCTTTAGTCTTACCATACGCTACAAACTGTCATCGTTTTGACTGTTTGGTCGGTTCGACCGAACGGTCCCGAGACATCGCAAAACAATACTGATTGTCGCTTGGAGTTTATTTTGAGAAGTCCTCTGTTTGGTCGGTTTGACCGAACGGTCCCAAGAAATCCAACAAACAACATTGATTGTCGCTTGGAGTTTATTTTGAGAAGTCCTCTGTTTGGACTGTTTGGTCGGTTCGACCGAATGGTCCCAAGAAATCGCAAAACAACATTGATTGTCGCTTCGAACGGTCCCAAGAAATCGCAAAACAACATTGGTTTGTCGCTTGGAGTTTATTTTCAGAAGTCCACTGTTTGGACTGTTTGGTCGGTTCGACCGCACGGTCCCAAGAAATCTCAAAACAACATTGATTGTCGCGTGGAGTTTATTTTGAGAAGTCCTCTGTTAGGACTGTTTGGGCGGTTCGACCGAGCGGTCCCAAGAAATCGCAATACAACATTCATTTGTCGCTTGGAGTTTATTTTCAGAAGTCCTCTGTTTGGACTGTTTGGTCCGTTTGGTCGGTTCGGACCGAACGGTCCCAAGAAATCGCAAAACAACATTGATTGTCGCTTGAAGATTATTTTGAGAAGTCCTCTGTTTGGACCGTTTGGTCGGTTCGACCAAACAGTCTGAAGACAACGCAAAACAACATTGATTGTCGATTGGAGATTGGAGTTTATTTTGAAAAGTTCAGTGTTTTGACTGTTTGGTCTGTTTTGTCGAGTCGACAAAATAGTCTCCAGACATCGCCAAACAACATTCAAAGTTGCTTGGAGCTTCTTCCGTATCATTTTCTAGCGCAGAGAAAGGATTAATATTTCTTCTAATATTCAGTTTTTAGACTCTGTGGTCGCATGACTCTATACAAAAGTGACGTGACTTGCAATTTTGCTCTCAAACTTTAGATTGGGGAAATCGATACTAGCTCTGATAGCTTCAAGGGTACATATTGCTTTCAAATCTATGATAAGAAAGGAAAAGAATGAAACCAGTTTTGAAATTGAGCCGCGACTGAGGGTTTGAAAATTGTGTACATGTTAGATTGGAAAATACCTAATAATTAGAAAAAAACGACAGTTCCTGCTCAAACTTTCTTAATTTACTATTAAAAACGACTATTTGTGTTCAGGGTACATGTCATACGGAATCGTGTTCTTGATGAACATTTTGATACCAAGATCTTTGACGTAACGTAAAATTGAGCCGCGACTGGGGGGAAAACGTGAAGGGAGACAGGCCAAATTTGGATCCTGTCTGCACTTTTAGGATTCTAAGAATTTTGAAGATTTGATCACTTACGCCTTGATAAACAATAATTGCATAAGGAGATCACATATATAATAGTGATCATTGATAAAGGGCTCAATGACGAAATACGTTCGAAGATTAACCCTTAGTCTCCTTGATATGAATTTATTTGGGAATGCTAGTGACACCTTTTAGCAATATTATGAACTACATTATATAACAATACTATTATTTTGACTACATCGGGATAAACTGGCAGTAGAAGGGATAGAAAATAATTGTTTTTTGGACTCTCGCGTTTTTTCCTGCACTTCTAAAAAATTTTATCCTTGATTTTTGGTCAATAATTTTTTTGGACAAATGTCGACTCCTTAATGCTTTCTCTAGCACACTTATGGTGAATAGCAACTTTGTTAAGTATGAATAGACCTTCCAAAATTTGCAAATGAAATTGACCTTGGCATTTTTCCTTGACCTTGATTCAAGGTCAAATCTGACCTTTTTAATGCATTGTCCCTTATTAGTCCTTGGTATTAAACTCAAAATGCAATGATAAGTAAAATCTTTCATATTGAACAATATCATATGGGATATATGGGAGTCTAATATAACTTTTTGGACTCTATTTCATATGTTCTGTGTTAAATACTACTTTTGCAGACCAATTCGTTGTAATCACATAAGCACACAAACATCCAATGTTATTATTAAAATTACCTTT
This sequence comes from Cephalothrix spiralis, assembly GCA_032353305.1. Classification (NCBI taxonomy): domain Eukaryota; kingdom Metazoa; phylum Nemertea; class Palaeonemertea; order Archinemertea; family Cephalotrichidae; genus Cephalothrix; species Cephalothrix spiralis. The sequence goes on from JAUCNG010321067.1 coordinate 8,441, forward strand.
GTCTTTACCGGTACACATTGGTACTTGACAATATTCCCATCTGGCCGCGTTTGGAATTCCGACGTAGCACCATGGATATTTAGAATTGTCTGGGTTTCTGCAATAGTTCTTGGCTATTTTCATAGATTTGTCTGGGAATTGTGAGTCCTTATATGCATTTTTTGGATGCTTGTTAGGGGTTTGAGATGACCACATTTGGCAGATTTTTCCAGTAATAGTGTGGTCAAATCCTTTGCCATGAAATTCAGATCCTTTTACTGTAGTCTTGCAATTAGGACCATAAATGGCTAAAAGGTATAGAAAGGATCAGAATAAGTTTGAAAAATAATCTGGAGGAACAAATGAAATTTCCGGAAAATAAAAACAATTTAATTGAAGTTAGATATATCACTACTACTGATGAATTCATGCCTCGGAGATATTTTGGTGTAAAACGAGATTCGTGATTTGGCCATTTTGAAGTCCTTGAAACGTGATTCAGATCAGACTTATTAGGAAAAACTATGATATCTGTTGGTCATTCGTGCGATACAAGCAATAATTCATTGGTCTCGAGCCATAAAATTAGGGGTTGTCTCTATTACCGATCTTTAAATTCATACGCCAAGATTCCAATGAGACTAGAATATTGATTGATTCTGTCAGTAGATACTCATAAATTATATGCCTTAGGTGTGTAATTAGTCACGTAGGCACTAGGCAGATTGATTATAATCGATATGTATGCTATGATTTTAAAGATATGGCATATAATTAGAACGGAATTTGCGAATGAGCATTAAATCGTTAAAATACAATGAGAGTTTATGTCGAAAAATATACCCATTTTTATCCAAATTCGGTTAAACTTGCATTTTACTGTATTAAAATGCCAAACTTAGGCAATTCCGCAAACCTAAGAAACATGAAACGTTGAGTGTCACAAAACAGAATATGCATGTTCTGCGTTGATATCTCAAATATTTCTACCACAATTGTTTCTACCTCCATACTAATTTTAGGCCAAAAACTTCAAAAACCTCACTTTTGTATTAGATATTTTCTCTATATCTCCTATAATGCATCGCCCTCTATCTGCATACCAAATTTCATTTTGAACAGACGAATACAAATTGTAAACGTACAACGTACGGCGCTTGTTGAGGGTCTAAAGGGGGTATAGCGGGAAAAGGGCCAAAAATTCCTAACAGGAACGGGAAAATTGAAATGGTTAACGTTAGCGGGAAGCGGAAAAAGTGATTTAGCGGAAGTGGGAAGCGGGAAAATATGATATAAAGCATATAAAGTATTTTATTACTCGTTTTCCGATATTTTGCATCTAACGGGAAGACATTTTTGCTTAGCTGGAGCGGGAAAATATTAACTCTTTTATTACAATATATGCTGACAGACTACTTTTAACTCATATGCGGTGTATTGGGAGCAGGACTTTTCGGCCCAACCACTTTCGGCCCCACCACTTTGGTGCCCAGTACATTTTCGGCCCCAACACTTTCGGTCCCAATTACACTTTCGTCCCCAGTACATTTTCGGCCCCAGTACACTTTCGGCCCCAACATTTTTGGCCCCAACACATTTGGCCCAGTACATTTTCGGCCCCATAAAAGTTAATTTTAAAGACAGTTGCAGAGTTTTTGATTTTTTTCTTCAATTCAATATTCATATAAGAATTGAAATGATATGCGAATATTCACTGTCACGTCTCGATACGCTAATTAATAAACTTTTTTTGCATCTCTAGCTATAGGTTGGTCTTTTTTATCTCCGCAATTGTCTTCAAAATTAACTTTTTTGGGACCCAAAGTGTAGTGGAGCCGAAAGTGTTGGGGCCGAAAATGTTGTGGCCGAAACTGTATGTAGGCCTATACTGAGGCCGAAAGTGTTGGGGCCGAAACTGTACTGGGGCCGAAAATGTACTGGGGCCGAAAATTTTGGGGCTGAAAGTGCTGGGGCCGAAAAGACCTACACCCGGCGTATGCGCTGTGTACATTTCCTCTGTCATATTAACCACCACCACAATGAGCTTCAATGTACCCACTATAAAGAACCACCAACCGACACACATATCCAATGTTATTATTATAATTATGCACCTATCAATGAATTTCCCCGCAGGGGGGAGTGCCGGGTTTGCGCCTTTTTGCGCCGGCAGCAAACGAGCGCAAACCCCGGGGGCGGGGACAATTTCAAAAGCGCAAATGTGTGCAAATCCCCGCATATAGGGGTGGGGAAATTGAGCCAATCCCGACCCATATGGGTGGGAATTCGACAATTTTATTGAATAAAGCATCATCATATAAATGTCTACTTTAGTATACGAAAGTCCGTATCGCCCTCCAACACCCCGCCGCGGAATCTTAAGATCAACGTGATCAGATATTTGTACACCAATGTAATAAATGTCAATATATCTCGAGGGAAAAATCACTCCTAAGATAATTAATTCAATCTAAATTAGTTTTAATAAAAAATAATAAATTTTGATAAAAGTTGAAATTTTCAAAAGTTGGCGCAAATATACCGTATATTGGCGTACCCCTCACACCTGCGGGACATTTGAAATCCAAAAAATGCGCAAACCCCGGGGTGGGGAAGAATTCAAGAGCGTATTCCCCGCCTAAAACGGCGCAAACCCGGCACTTCCCCCCGGGGCCCCCCTGCGGGGAAATTCATTGATGCATTACCTTTGCCTGTACTGCACATTGGTACATCGCATAATTCCCATCTGCCCTTGTTCCGTTCTGCGATGTAGCACCATGGTTCTGGAGTTCCGTCTGGGTTTCTACAGTAATTTTTGGCTAGTTCCATAGATTTTTCAGGGAATTGTGAGTCCTTTGTTTGTGGATGCTTGTTTGGGGTTTGAGATGACCACTTTTGACAGAGTTTTCCTGACTTGGTGTGGTCAAATCCGTCGCCATCAAAATCAGATCCTTTTATTGTTGTCTTGCAATTTCGACCATATTTGTCTAAATGGTATAAAAGGATCAGAATAAGTTTTAAAATACTCTAGAGGAACCACTGAAATATCCGGAAAATAAAAACAATTCAATTGAAGTTAGACATATCACTACTGATGAGTTCATTGGTCGAATCAAATAAGGAACGATAACACTATTAATACCAACGTTTCGGCAAATAGCCTTCTTCTAGGTATATTGAGCTAGCGGCGCGCCCCCGCGATCCTCGTTCCTAATCGCGTGGCCTTACATCAAAATTTGTTTTGATATAAACTCTAGGTCCGCAGAGTAGATTGGCGGGGGCAAAAAAGCATTTTGCCAGTTTTTATCATGCCCTTTTGGCGGTTGATAGTTTAGGCAAATTTCTGGCATAGATCAATGTCCCCGGCCCTGTTTGCGTTTTTCCCATGATTCCATAACATCTGCCTAATAAATTTTACAAGTCGATTTAAAAAAGTAGACCTATTGAATAAAATAGAATGTTTTGGCTTAAGGTGGAACCCCCCCCTTTATTTTTAAATTCTTTACTTAATAGTTTCGAATGCTACTTTTATCATTGTAAGGTAGCCTATGGCTCAAAAATAATTTTGGTAAAAAAATAATCGACATTGACCTTGACCTTGACCTAATTTTGGCACAAAATTGGCCGAAAATCATCGAAAATTTCCCATTTTTCAACCCTCGTTTAACTCAAACCAATAAAGAT
>JAUCNG010324401.1:0-12080 GCA_032353305.1 Cephalothrix spiralis
CTGACTGTCCGGATGGCCATTACAGGCTTATGTCACTAGAGTAATTGACAGATGCAAAATCAATCTTTAGGTATTCCGATGTTATCTGTATCATCACAATGAATTCATTTTCACTTGTGAATTCATTTAAATCTGATTTTTTAGAGGCGTTGTTATCCAAAAGTCAATCCTATCCTTATCAAAAATACAATAGTTTAGGCACGGAATCGGAATACCTAAAGATTGATTTTGCATCTGTCAATTACTCTAGTAAAAGTGCTTCTTTGTTGACCAGTAAATCCATTGGTGGTTTTGATCCATGATATCCCGGCATCATTTCCTGACAATTTCAAAATCGCATGGACGGTCGACTTTTAGAGTTGCGCATGCGCAAATCACAAAAATAGCTATTGATTCCGGTAAAATAGGGGCATGTTTCTATCTGTCTGTAATACAATTATATGACGTAAAAGAAGCCGTTACAGAATCAATGTTAACCGATTTAATTCGTTAATAACTCTGTAACGGCTGATTTTACGTCCTATAATTGTACTACAGACAGATAGAAACATGTCCCTATTTTACCGCAATCCGCTGCAATTTCTAAAACTCGACCGCCCATGCGCATTTCTCAAAAATGTGCAACCCGCGATTTTGAAATTTTCAGGAAAAGATGCCGGGACATCATGGATCAAAATGCAACAAATAATCCTGAGTTGGCAGATTGGTTGTATGAGAACTAACAGGGACTGCATAGTTCTAATTCTTACTCTACTAAAACTGTGATCAACTGTACTCTGCTTATTTTCTGGTGGTAGTTAAGACTCGAGTGAACGACGGTGTTTTCATTATACCCTCTCATTGTCCCGCTTGATCAGTACTGACTTGATGTGTATTCTGATCTTGTGAAAATTCCATGGGAGAACATTTCAGACGAAAGGTAATACAACCATGGAAGTCACAATAACAAGCCCTATACAACCGTTTCTTCCAGGTTTTCAGTAGGTGTGAAGATATGAGTGACTCCATCGAGCACTTTAGGGACTCCAGAATTGATCCAGATCAAGGTATATCCCGTGTAAAATGAAGTTTTATGGGAGACGATAAAATTATCAACACAACTGATCATGCACACCTAGACAGTTGGACAATTTTTGGATAAGTTCTGGTATCAGGTAATTGACCTTACTTTTTTCTTACATGACTTTACTCTTTCACTCAGTCCACTCTTTAAAATGCTAGAAAAAAACACATAACAGGCCCAATATTACGGAAAACAGCTAGCTAAGTATTAAACATAGCTTCATAGTATTTCATGATAATTCCATCTATTACAGAAAACAGCCAGATGACGTCATATTGTGATTTAATTATGAATTGACCATATATCGCCGCTTTCAATTTGGTACAAATCTGTCTAACAACAATTGAATCACAACTGATCGGCTACATAAATTTCCTCAAAGGACAACAAAGTTTAATTTCTCCCAAATGAACCTCTTTTCTCAAAAATGTTATTCTCGGAAATGTGAATTTTTATTTTTTTTTATTTATTTTTGAATTCTTTTAATTTACTGTTTACCATAAAAATTATTACAAACTTAAATTATATTCCAGATTTATTTTAGAGTGCTTGAAAAAAAGCATTCTCTCGATTTTGTATGGGATTTAGGGTGCGGAAAAAAGTTTTTTCGGGAGAATTCTCGTAGCTCCCTTATAGTTTTAGTTTTGAACCAATCTGTACCAACTCTGTATTATTCGAGAGAATAGACCATGCTCTCAAATGCGTATGTTTTGCAATTATCAAAATATTCATAATTGAGGCACAGTATGACGTCATCTTGCTGGTATACATTTTATTGGGAGACGCTGTATAATAAAAAGGGTTTATCAACCTATACTATAGTAAACAAGAGGTAGATATCTGTACTATGTACATTGATATAACCTCTTGCGCTTATAGAGTATAGGCTAAGTTCTACCATTTTGTCTTTTAATTTATATATTTCTTTTTAATTCATATTTTGTCTTATTCTCAGTTATTGTTTTGAAATAAAGTGCTAACCCCGAATGAGGGTCTAACACGCGCCCGTTTGCGAATTTGAGACATTTGGTATAGCCAGGTGCAAGCGCGTTAATTCATTGAGCTTAATTAGATATCGAACAATGAATTGTTATTATAACCGATAACATTTATTCTATTATTCAAAATGGCGGACGAGTACATTACGGTGGTACGGGTTTGTACAGGATATAAAGATCCACGAAAAACCAGTACTTTAGCACGGTACCGTATTATTAACCTCACGGTGTCCTAGAAATTTGACAGAAATTGCTCAGACCGAAGAGCTATGAAATTTATGTTTTATTTTATGCCCATTTGGCGGTGGAAACGGCGCCTTGTAGATCCTAAAGAATTTAACGTTAGACCAAAAGCTAAAATTTAACCGGAGATTTGAAACTAGATATTCCAAAAGTACATCGGGGTGATTTATTCCAAGTCTCCAAATATTGAAAGGGTAAGATGATATTTCATCAAGCTTTTCATCACAGGAAAAACAAATGACAAACAAATTATTATTTTTTATACAGATACAAAGATGGGATGATATATCACACTTTTTATTAATAACGACTGTAGAAAAATGACTGATAGTTCAGCTTATATTACTTGTGTATTGAATTAGAAAGGCCCTTGAAATGTGGGATTTTTATAGTCATTTTGTTCTGCAGAAAAATGTCGTGAAATTTGAGCAACCTAAAATGAGATGTTTCCTTTAAGATTCACAGCCAAATAAATCTGTAGAATAATGTCATGAAATTTAAGAGTTATAGTTCTATACATTAGCTTATAGGCTTATTTTTTTTAACGGAGGTGTCACTGTTTATTATAAATAAAAGCCAAAATGACATTAAAAGTTAATTGTTTGCCAAAACCGGTGCTAGGCATCGCAGGCGGGTACACTTTCTCGATCGCTAGCTGTCGCTATGGATCGCCTAAGGATTGCCCATAGGGGCGGGGACTTTATTTTTACAGAAAAAAACTGCTTGCAATTGGAACAAACGAGCAAAACAGAACAAATTTAAGAAAGAATAACTTTCATCTTTGTTTTGCTTTTTGAAAGAATTTGTTTTTTACATACTATAAGTGCTGGGATTGCTAAGTGTCGCTATTTTGACACCCCCCTCCGGGGATTTTAATTGACTGGTGCATTATGCTTCACTTCCTTGCTTCGAGACCTTTAAGTGTGTGGAATGTTTTTTCATGTTTATGTCTAAGCTGTTCAAATTTAAAGTGTTTGGTCCTAAGATTTCCGTTTATCACAGTCTGGTCCTTGGTGATATTTGCAAAAGCTGTCATTTTGAACTATTTTTCAAAACATGATTTCCCGTTTCCATTATGAAAACTTGAAATCCCGCTCCCGTTATATAAAAAAACAGCTCTTCCCGCTCCCGTTACTGATTCTGGAGAGCCCTAGCCCTCCTTAGCTGTAGCGAGAGAAAGTTTGAAAATTAAGGGTCATACTCGTTGCCTTTGAGCAGCACAATTTAGATTCAAAGGACGATCATTTCACAAGAAAATGTATTAGGAGAAAGGTTAAACTTGAATTACCGGTAGCAAAAAAATTGCTATTTTTTTGCGCGCCTTCTTTTATATTCAATAATTTATGTCATCAAGCCGAGCGAAACGAGGCGAGATTTTTTTTTGAAAATTAAGGGTCATAATCGCGATTTTTAAAGCACAATTTAGATTGATAGTATACCTTTTACATGTATAAGGACAAAGAATACATTAGAAAAAAACTGTTATGACATATAGGCAGTTAAAGAGTTAAAATCAGTTTGCATTAATTTTTGGAAGCTTTATGATCCTTTATTCCATCGTCATATGTGCACATGAAATATGATAGATTATGAAGGTTACAAATTGAAAGACCAAAGGCTATGGTTCATGCAGTGCACTGAATATTTTATAGGCACCCAAGCAATTCTCGGCAATATAATATGTTTCATTGTTTGCAGATATGTTTTATAGTACCATAAACTAAAATATAGTACCTATGATGCGAGGGTATTTATTTTTTGATCCACCCACGCAAGGTTTTTTCGTGGAGTTTCGATTGAAAAAAAATTTGCAAAATGGGTTTAGGTACCCACCCCCGACCCCTAAATTTGGACTTTTGCATATTTTTTCCACTACTTTAGGTACCCCCCCTCCCCATTTTGCAATTTTTTTCTCATTTGCACATTTTTTCCAGCCAATTTTTGACCACGTAGCTTTTAAGCAAAAATTTCTCTGCGCAAATTTTTTTTCAGGCAAAACTTTTCCAGCATGCGCATTTTTGATCATCCACCCAATTTTTGCCTTTTTTCTCTCACTAAAAACTTTTTTTATGGTTCATTATGGTATTTTTTTATTAAATCAATAAATAATCATGCTTTAAACAATGGCTAATTTTTTCTTTAATTCTCATTGAGTTTAGTCACGAATTTTATTTAATCATCTAAAATATACATTTAATGTGAATTTCAATAACACGAGTCGCATGATACCAACGGGCATCAGATGATTTCTTATTTGAATAGACACATGCATCATGATAACACAATGCTTGCTGAGCATATTCTGCCGTAGGAAGGTGAACCGCGGTAAAATTGGCATAAACGTAGGCCGAAAATTGAAAAAATTGAGTTGAGATGGCATGGAAAAAAGCCTTTTTGCCCCCACCCACCCCTTTTTTCCCACCGTGCCAATTTTTTCCATCAATTTTTTGACCTGCCACTCCCTTCCCTATTTTTTGCACGCGGTTAAAAAAATTCTGTTGCCGAGATTTTTTTCGAACAAATTTTTTCCACTTTTTTCCACAATACGCCAATTTATTCCTAAAAATTTTGACCACCCACCAAATTTTTGCAATTTTCCGCTGTTTTGCTAATGTTATTTTAAATTGTGTTTATATAAGTAATTATAATGGTCAAAAACATGATTAAAATATGGAAAACTTGGCAAACACCTGAAAAATGAAAACAGTGGTAAAAAGTGTTTTTGCGTATAATTATTATGTGTCTCCCAATTTTTTCGATGACCCCTACATTTATCTAGAAAAAAGCATATGTGAATTAACTACATAATTTACCCTCTAGATGTTATTTAAAAGTCACGTGTCAAATCATAATATGGATTAATTCCCAAACATATAATCCCCACTGCCAATGCTTATAAGTGTATTATCATGATTTCTATGATATACAGTTGATCTGGTTGAATGACGTTGAAATGTTTATTGTCAAAATCTCATATCGAAATGGTTCAATTCATGCGTTACTATATACAGACATGTTATGAAGGATCTACAAACCTTATCTTGGCAAGTTAAACTATATAGGTAAGTTAAACTACAATATTTCGTTTATATTATTTTTGAAAGATTCAATCAAGTCAAATTTCGAAGTTAGGGTAGGCCAAAAGCTGTCATTAGCTTTTGGGTAGGCCTACCATAAATACACGATAATGAAATATTTATTGATTTACATGTTGAATTCTAAGATTGCTAATACAATTTTTGTAGAACATGTATAAAACTGCATGTATACAATGTAGATAGATGAGTAGATGAGGGAGTCACGGGGGAGGGGAGCGATCACAAACGCTTAATATAGCGTTTCATGAAGCACGGATTAAGGGATTAAGAAAATTGTCTTTCACGAAGCACGGCCGGAAGAAAGTATACCAATTTGATGATGTACTTTCTGTGATGCAGCCTATAAGTCCTATAATAAAAACGTCATTGCGAGCGCCGAAGTCGCAAACTGAAAATTTGACGGTTTTTCAGATCGAAATCATAGTAAAATCTTTACTTTAAATTCATTTTCACGTTCTTGAATCACGAGCGTCCTATATGACCTATATCACGAATCACGGTATGTGATAGTGCTTTTCATGGATCACGTTAGTCACATTTTCCCCATTCACGGAGCACGAAATAGGGCGTCATCCCCCTCATATAGCTATAGATATAAACAGTTTGATTATAGATGTCAACCCCCCTCAGACATTCGACTGAGATATTGCGCCATAAAAACGAGCCGAGTGATTTCTATCCACCGCCGATGCCGCATGATTATATCCCTCGCCTTGACCGTAGTGAAGTTGGTGGCCACTTTTTTCACCGGCCTCTTTTGTTAGTTTTTTGTGTCGGGTATAGGGCCTAATATCCATTTGTTAATAATACTGTATAATACAGCTTTTTTAGTCAAAAAAAATAATTTTGGAGGTCTGGGAGCAAAACTAAAAAAGTGGCCGCTAGAATAATTGGCCGCCAACTGCCTTGCTCTCTAATTGCATGCCATACAGTAACCACTGGAAAACATTGACATCATAGCAGGAAAAATACGTACAGCTCCTTATATATCTTGGTCATATGGTCTCTCATATGTATTATCTACCTTTAATTAGTATAAGAAAACCTAGTTCATGAGATATTAATATCTTAATAATTATTAATTAATTTCATTATCAGAGTGTTTAATTGGAAGGAGGCACACGCGCGAGGTTATTTTTAGCATTTTATACGATAACATATTTGGCCGTAAACGTAAAATCAACAAAATTGAGTTCTGAGACTGCGATGCTTTACCAACAAAAACAGTTTTCGTTGATAACACTGAACAAATTTTACGTTTACACCATTTTGTATTACTGCTACCGTAACGTTTACGGCAAATTACAGAACATACACAATGGCTGCATTGCGAAAATGGGAACAAAAGTTTTGATGCCATTTTTGACGCCATTTGCTAAACCACGTTACTTCAGACGCTTCAAAACGAGGCCATTTAATTCCCCCAAAATGCATTGCAATATGGCATAAAGGTTTTTGATGCCATATTTACGCTCCAAAACCCCCACAATGCCATGCCATTTTGCATTGCATTATGGGAGTATTTTTTTTAATTGCCTCGTTTTGGATCGTAAATATCTGAAGTCACGTGATTTAGTCACGTGATTTAGCAAACGGAATCAAAAATGTTGTTCCCATTTTCGCAATGCAGCCATATGCGTTATCTAGCAACGGAATTTCACCTAAATAACATTTTCTTGTTACGATTGTAGTCGATTTCAAAAGTACAGTTTACGATTTAATGAAAAATTTACGTTTATGCAATCATGTATAGTAATTTTAGAGGCCTTTTCACGTTTATTTGCCGCTTTACGGATAACGAAAAGAACCGTTATCATTATTCAATTTATTGTTTGTTCCAGACCTTGCATCATCTAAGGAATAAAATGGAACCTTCATCTGAAGTAGCTAAACAGAAAGCAGAAGTTTTAGAGGAATGTATGGACGTGGTAGAAAGGGAAACAAAAAATGTAAGTCACATACAGTATGTGGACCAGTTCCGGTTTTAGATAGTTCCGGATAACTAGGGCATTTGTCCGTTCTACTATATAATATTACTTCATGATTAGTCGTTTGGTTCGGATTTCATTACGAGAAATTGCACGAGACCTGGAAGGTCGAGTGCAAATTCGAGCCAATCGACTAATCATAAAGTAATATTTATTATTTTGATGTGTCATAAAATGAGTACTAGCTGAAATAATAATGACGTCATCTATCTAATTCAACGCTGCTCCATTGGACTAATTCAACGGGGTAGCGTGGAATTCGTAATGAATTTAGAAGTATGACATAAATTGAACCGATTACAGTGTAATAATATTAGAAATTTCATAGGGAATTTTGATAACGTCCAATATACCAAAATACAAGGCTTCATTTATTTATTTAATCAGAGATTTAATAAGCATGAAGCCAGCTAATCTAAACATAAATGAATCTGAATTGTATAGTAGGATGTAAAACTTATGACACGGGCTAAGTCACCAAGATGATTATCAGAATTGTTTTTCAACAAGAGGAGCTTGAATTGACCAAGATTTTAACTTTGTGGGGGCGCCGCCCCCCTGTAATATCCGTCAGTTCCATTATATTCAATTTTAGAACTCACTATGAAAATGATATACTGCAGAAATAGAAATTGCAAATTAGAAATAGAAAGGGATTGAAATACTAATCAGGTGAACTCAATATTAGTCGCTAACTTCTTCCGTTAACTCACATGACGTACGAAAGGTTATAATCTGTCCACGCAGTTGTTGTGAATTAACAGTTAGGTTAATTTATATAAGAGGGTTTTAGATCTTAGAGAAATCTTGATTGCAGATAATGATTTGATGGTTCTTCGGGTACCGTTATCCTTTATTGAATTGTCACCCATTAATGTCGTTAATTTATGTATTATTACACTGTAATCGGTTCAATTTATGTCATCCTTCTCAAATCATTCCGAATTCCACGCTACCCTGGACTAATTCAACGGGGTAGCGTGCAATTAGATGACGTCATTATTATTTCAGCGAGTACTCAGTTTATGACACATCGTAATAATAATATTACTTTATGAGTAGTCAATTGGTTCGAATTTAATTACTTGAAATTGCACTCGACCTCGCGGTCCGCAGTCTCGTGCAAATTCTCGAAATGAAATCCGAACCAAACGACTATAGATACTCATGAAGTAATATTATATCCTGGTCCCCGCTGGAGTGAGTTGCCGCGTTTTGGAATGATAGTCAACTATACAGTTGACTATCATTCCAAAAAAACGGCAACTAACTCCAGCTGGGACCAGGATAGTAATATTATACAAGTTAATGCATTTTATCATTGTTTCTCATTCGATTATAAATGACAAAATGGCACTGCGTGTAATGGCACTGCGTAGTAACTAGCGCTATAGGAGCTGCACTATTAGCATCGTAGGCGGGGACACTTTTTTGAGCGCTATCAGTCGTCATGGTCACAGTTCACTTTATAAATCGCATAGATCACCCATAGGGGCGGGGATTTTTAAATTTTTTATAGAAAAAATCCGTCGTGCAAATGGAAAAAAAGAGCAAAAGTTTGACAATTCCTGCACCCTGTTTATGAATATACCAAGCAATAAAGTTATACGTGTACAACAGCAATAGATCTACGTTTAGTTGAAGCTTTTGCTGCATGATTTTACACTTCTACAAGTGATGCAATTTAGCTTTTGCGGTGTAAAATACAAAGCAGATAGCAAAAATGCCCATTTTCCGTTTACGAATGGGTTATCTTCTTTAGTTCACAAGATAAACGATAGACTGTAATATGGATCGGTAGGAAACCTATAACTGCCATGAAGAACTAACATTAATATTTATTCTCTCTTATATTAGTAAATAGATCAAAGCAACAAATATTAGTAAATAGATCAAAGCAACAAAATGACGCACATCACAAAATGTAGGTGTGAAAATTGTTTTGGTCCCTTTTTGCCCTTTCATTCCATGATCCATTAATAGATAATCATACGTGTAAAATTATTAATTATACGTGTATAATCACTACTTAAATATGATTAATTGTGATAATAATGCAGGTGTTTTATGATATTACTTCATGACTATAGTCGTTTGGTTCGGATTTCATTACGAAAATTTGCACGAGACCTGGAAGGTCGAGTGCAAATTCGAGTAATTAAATTCGAACCAATCGACTCATAATTTATAATCATAAAGTAATATTTATTATTACAATGTCATAAACTGAGCTACTCGCTGAAATAATAATGACGTCATCTATCTAATTCTAATGCTCCGTTGAATTTATGATGATTTTAGCCTATACAAATGTACTAAATGAAGCTTGCATTGGTGAGTGCTATAGAGGTATTTTGATCTTCTTGGAGGTACAATTGTTATTATTGAAACAGCCGGGCACCATTTTATACCTTTTATACGCAAAATTCCGTTACCGTTATCATTCCATTTCCTGTCTCCCATTACCCTCTTATTTCAATTTCCCGTCTCCCGTTACCGTTAGTGCTACCATTCTCCGAATCCCGTGTCCCATGCATTCCCTAGGCTTATCCCGATCCGTAAGGGCCATTTAGGGCCTATCCCGGATCCCATTTGACCCCCATCTGGGCCCTCCTAGAAGTATGAAGATAGGAAAATGAAGCAAATTTGGTATCATGAAAACAAGAAATTGATATAAGGCATATGCGACTAAAAATGGGTCTGTTTATCACTTATCAATCCTCAAATGCCCATCCATGTTTAAAAAAGTTCACCTGCAGCAGGATGGCTCATGCAAAAATTAACAATACTTGATGTTGGTATAGTACACACGTAATGTTGAGACAGTACGCACCAAGTTAAGACGCGATTTCTATAATATTGTGTCGTTCTCTTTAAGAAACAATAATATTATCGACCTGTACCGGACCCAAAATAATAAAAACACAATATGAACATTTGTTGAAAATCACGTGACAGTGTTTTAGCCAATAGCAGTAGAGAAAAAGAGAGACATGTTAAATAATACGGATGATGGGGTGGATGTATCACCAGGTGATTTGTAAAATATCAAGAATTATATCAATTGACTTAATTGAAAATATCCACCGACATTTCAGATTAAACTTCCACCAGGATATGAGGGTAAATTGTTGCAGCGTGAATATACTTTAATCGGTAAGTAGATATATTATTTTGGCACCACTAAATTAGATGATAACCGCGCCCAAGATTCTCCAATACATGAACCTGGAAAAGGAAAGCCAGACTGACACTTTGAAAAATTATTACATTTTTTTCTAAGTTACAACTGAAATAACCGACATTTGTGTTTCTTTCGTACAACATCATTTTTCTTACTCTGACAACATATTCAAAATTCACTTTTTTATATTAGCCATATTAGGGAGGGGTGTTATTTTGAAATTTTTTAAGATGTTAACTTTCAACTTCATTTTCGGAAAATATACGTTGTTCTAAGACATTTGGCGACAAATATTATGAGCGAACCCCGTGTAGAAATTTGCGGATTTTTGATCGCTCATAACTTGGAAGATAATAGGGTTACGAACATGAAACCTTGACCTACCCCATGGTTTTTTTTTAGCCAAGGAACTTAAAATTCGAAGTGCCCTAACTAAAAAATGGCAAGTTTTTGAGACGCAGCTTAAAAATTACATCCGCTTTGCTTAATTTTTAGACTTCTAATTAAGCTAGGCCAGAGGGTAATAAATTTTTGATGTAAATTGGGGTTTTCGACGTCAGGGAATCGAATGGCGCACATAGTTTTATGATTAGGCTAACTGGCACTTCGGTATGATATTGTGTGCTGAAATCTTCAGGTGCGAGATCCAGGTTTTTTTTGGCGCCAATTTTTTTCTTTCGTTTTTCGCCAAGTGTCTTTTATAGAACAATGTCTATTTTCCGAAAATGAAGTACAACTTGAGACTTTTTTCAACACACACCCCCTCCCCCTATTTATATATCCATTAACTATAAATCATCAGCTTTCGAATGTACAGAAATTTTGCTGCCACATAATTCAAAATATTATTTGAGTGATAAGCGTTGACACGGCTATGAAGATTTTCACGATATTAAGGAATTGTTTTATGTCTTTTATTAATTAACGTCAATAACTGATTATAAAACTATTTTCAAATTTTCAGGTAATGTTTGGTCAAATAAAGATCCTGCAATTCGTCAATTATCTAACGTAAGTACTGCATGTATGCAACACAATCATTGTCCGGAAAAATAATTTTCGATAAAAAAAGCATCCAAGTCTGATTTATCTGTAGATTGTTTTTTTTAACTGGAAGTCACTTTACTTCGGACAGTTATGAAATGTAACTATGGACACGCCATTTGGGTTTAGTCTAACAAAGAGCCCCCAGCCCTTTTGCAAGATTCTACGTATTAAAATTACGTCCGTGAAGTTGGTTGGACAGTGGACAAAGTGACATTAAATGGACAAACCGAATATTTGTCCATAATGCAAATGGACAGTGGACAATGGACATTTCCGTCAGGGGGGTCGCAACAAATATAGGAGACCCAAAATCGGGCTAATGGTGCTTGCAATGGGGGTCCACGACCCCATAAACCAAGATGGCCCAAAATTTTAAAACAATAAAAAATTCAAAATGGCGCCAAACCGCACCAAACCGGAAGTAGCCATATCTCAGCTATAAAACATCGTAGGTGCACC
>JAUCNG010325512.1:0-12071 GCA_032353305.1 Cephalothrix spiralis
TTTTCTTGGTTTATAGGGTCAAATGCAAGTCGTTTCGTTTCTGACTGGCGCGATGGCGACCAGGGCCCAGTCTTACTCAAACATATTGGTCAGTCATATGGCGGTCTGGGAACCCGAGGGGTTTAAGGTCTCTGACCGTTATTTTATTAATTGGCAATGTCATTATATATGCTGGGGTGGTGGGTACCTTTTTTGGGCTCTTATTCAGTATTTGTCAATTTTTTCCTCCTTTGTTTTTGTAACTATTTTTAGGCTTTTAATCATGTTTTTGACTATTATTCTCTTTATAATATATATGCTTAGAGACCATTTAAAATAAATTTAATAGCTAAACAGAGCAAAATGGCAAAAATTGGGTGGGTGGTCAAAAACGGTATTTTTCAATTTTTTCCATGCCATTTTGGAGGTGGTGGGTACCCCAACTCAATTTGCCAATTTATGCCAATTTTTTTTATTAAACTAGTATTGGTTGTCTTTTTGGTAAATTTCTGAATTATTATTTTCTAGGTATCACCGAATGATGCTCTTTAAAGTCAAGCCACTCCACGCTAAGGTTGAACAAATGATGGCCGCAGTCGATGAGGCTGAACAACAAATGGCTACGCTTGAAAATAAGAGAAAAGCTCTCGAAATTCGATTGGCTGATTTGGCAAAGGGTTTCGAAGAGGCTACGATCGACAAGAATAATCAAGATGAGAAGACAGTTAAAATGAACAGCATGCTTCAAACTTCTGCTAGAATGAGAAAGGTAAGTGAGCGTGATACCCCTTTGGCGTATATTTGTCGTATATCAAAGGCACATCAAGGTATGTGCACTGAGTTAGCATGAAAATTTTGAATTTTTTTTTATTGCATACATTGATTCCTTAAGTTTAGAGGATCATTTTCGTATAAAAATTTTGTGCCTACATGTTGAGGAAAACCCTAAAAAATAGTTTGTTTTCTTCCTTTTATATGGCTTTTTAATGTTTTTTCTTCTTCAACATAAATTTTCTTAATTCTCAAAAAATAAAAAGATATAAAAAAACGACGAGGTTGCATTTTAGATAATCTTATAAGGAAGAGACCTGCGAAGTTTCAAGAGGACCCGATGATCAGTCTGAGAGCTATTTTAATTTGAATGCAACAAAACCGATGATTTTTCGCGTGCCTTAAAATTGACGTTTTGCGATTTCAATAATCCCATCTGCCATATAAAAGGAAGAAAACAAACAATTTTTTTAGGGTTTTCCTCAACATGTAGGCACCAAATTTGTATACTAAAATGATCCTCTTAACTAAAGGAATCAATATATTCAATAAAACATTATTTCAAAATTTTCATGCTAACTCAGTGACATGTCTTCATATTCAATCTTAAGATCATGTGTGATAGTTTTAGATATGAATATATACCTTTAGTCATTTAATATGTAGAAAATAGATTTTGGAGAATTTTTATCTATTAAATGCTACGAATCCATACCTTAATCCCACCACAGTGTTACACCCCATTTCGATAAACCAGAATTACATTGCGGAAAGTCGAACATTGCAATATCATCTATGGTTTATCAAAATTGTTAAATGCCTTCCTGAAAAGGCTGCTTCTTTCTATCGAGACAAATGTAGAATTAAATCTGGAAAGGTTTTGAAAGCGATTCGCTAGCGTAAATTTGCCTTAAACTAAAAACAATCTAGTCGAAGCACTTTCAATTTGTGTTTCCCAATAATTCTGAATATCCTCAATTTTCAAAATTAGTTGGATTAGAAAGATAAATTAACAAAATAGATTAGAATTGTTTTTATACATGTATGTATTACATTTTCTTTCTGTCCCATTAAGGGTACTTTCCATCGTAATTATTTGTTTACATAACAATGAAATGAAATCCGTTGTATTGTGTCAATAACATTGCCTAGAATAAAGGACATTTGTCAAAGCTCCCCTTTAGCAAAGTATTTATTCGAACTGGTCAGTCTTTTTATGATCACAATATAGACTGGTAAACGCAGTCCCTATTTAGTCACTATTCCCTAAGTAAATATTGACTGGTTCCTGCCAAATAGATACCTCCTTTAACGTAAACAAAACACTAATATTTCATCCTTTCTTTAGTTGTTAACCATTAGATCTGATACAATAGAGGTTTGTTTTTGCATTTTCTAACCATGCCTGGAGGTCGCCATGGTGGTATCAGAACACTGCCGCTGAAGGTTTCACCTGAGTTTTACATTGTGTGTTGCTTCGAATTTTTTGGTAAAGCTTGCTTATTTTTCCATGATAATGTGATAATTGTCTAATATTGTTTTCAGATATTTCCATATTATTATTATTATAAACAGAGGTGAAGCCATTTTTTACTCATGCATGTTATTGTTCGTTATACACGAAAACACAAAAATTAGCTACAATTTTTAAACGATAGTACATATTTTCAATCATTCACTATTATACAGTGTGTCCCAATATTATAGAAAACAGCCAGATGACGTCATATTGTGACTTAATTATGAATTGACCATATTTCATATGTTTTGCAATTAATAAAATATTCATAATTAAGTCACAATGTAACGTCATCTGGCTGTTTCCTATAATATTGGGACACACTGTATTTCACCATTCATGTATCATTATGCAAATTCGTACACACTTTGAAAAATTTTCAATAATCAACCAGAAAATAATTTTGAATTTATCTTCTTTTAGATTTATTAAAGCATATTTCTATTTGAAATTGAATTTTAAATAGTCTTTTATTATTATGCCTTGCGAATCATAACATTTTGCTTAAGTTTTGCCTAAGATCTTTAATAATCACACATTATTTTCATTCTTGCAGGGAAAAATAATATTTGAATTATCGTGACCATTTTTTCCGGTTTTTTCTCTCGAAAAAAACGAAAAGCTTTCGGATTGTCTTCGGCAAAAATCGGAACATAAAGTGACGTCACTTTGAAATTCCCTGTGTTTTTGAATTTCTTGAGAGCCATTTTTCTCCTTACGATAATTTCGGGCTTTCCCGTATTTTTCCGAATATCACCGGAAATCCCTTTTACTTTTTAAAAAAATTTAAATCCCTATTTACGGAAATTGCCGAAGACACACCGAATGCGTTCGGGTTTATGTTTAGGATGTCCAAACCATAAACCAAGCTAAACAAGTATTTAAAGTATCAGGAGTCGGGACGAAGAGTTTCTACCAAAAAAAAATTTGATTCGAATTGAATTCGTTATATTTTATTGCTTTAAAAAAGGGCGCCAAAAAATACACATTCTTGTATAAATTCTTGATAATGCATTACTTCATAAAAATGATTTAATTATTGTTCCTTCTCTTAGATCATGAAAGCCGAATACGTGAAATATCAGCAAATCTATAATTGCCTTGCAAAACGGGAACAGAGCATTGCAGGTGGCGTTGCGATCGCTGCAGGTTTTATAACCTATTTGGGATCGTATCACTACACCTTTAGACGTCTCATGTTGACCGTTCATTGGCCTAAATGTCTCGCTGAACGTGGTATACCTCTGATTATCGATAGCATAGATCCAACTAGAGGTAAGTTTCCAACATTATGACCCCTGTTTCTGACAGAAAAAAGTCCGAAAATTAAGGCACGGAATGGGGCATCCTCACAATCGTTCGGGCCATAGTCTAATCTTGCAATTCTATAGTCCTCACATGATATACATGTATTGTAATTAATCTGAAATTATAAGATCCTTGTGCATTTTAAAATCGAGTATTCCATCTTTGAAAATTTGACGAATCTAAACAGGTTCATGGAATTTTTGTGTAACCTTCAGACCCCAGTTTTCGCCCCTCGCGAAAATCTCAGAAGTTTCGGCCTAAACCTCATTAACCCTTATATTTTCGGAAAGCTTATGTCAATTCTAGGTTAAATTTTATATTTCGGGCTCACTTTGGAGCCTCAGGGCCTTCAGTTTGACCAATTTAAGGAGCCCAGGGCAAGTATATAGAGTTGTAATGAAAAATTATGCGGGCCCGACCCTTTCGGAAATATAAACTTGAATCTAGAATTTCCACCAGTTTTCCGAATGTATAAGGTTTGATGGAGTTAAGTCCTGCACTTCTGAGATTTCCGCAGGGGAGGGGCGAAAACTGAGCAATGGGGTCTGAAGGTTGGACGCCAAAACTTCCATAAAATTGTGTATATCGATAAAAAGCGGAGTCATGATTTCACGCGCGATGAGTGGGGTCTTTGTATATAAGTAATCATAAGTGACTCCTGTTGAATGAATTGTTAGGATGGTCAATTGGTTATGCATGGCGTAAGACTCGTATCCATCTCTCGCACGAAGGCCGCTGTGGGTTCAAATCCAGCTTGTGTTTTAATTCTTGTGGTAAAATAAATGTTTGGTTGCAGTCGATTTCGATATAATTATACGAGAGTTCCAGAGAATAAAAAACTAACCGATATTAATCCGCAATTTTTATTATCTCCAGGCCGAGTGATTGATTGGAGCTTTGACTCGTCGCAAATGCAAGAAACTGAGAATGTTGAAACTGATATTATGTTTGGTGAAGATGATATAGATGAAGATGCTGATTTCGATGAAAGCAAAGTTGATGAAACAAGAGATCCTGAAAATGGAGAGGAGAAAAGAGGTAATAAAGATCTTGAAGCATATAAGTTATCCTTGATAGTATATATCGATTATTTTGAATAGCCAGCTGGCGTGTGCCTGTTTGTATATTGGTCAAAGTTACTGAAACTAGTGTTTCAGTCATATTGATAAATGGATGCGATATAGGATATTCTTATTCAGTTAATCGGTATTCAAGAGGGCTTAAAAAGAGAGTACAAAAATGTTTGCCTCTTACATGTATGTGCCTACCTGACCATTTTTAATACCCTTCTAAACTACCTATTACCGATATTAGTATATCAGAAATCGCAGTCAATTCCATCAAATATTTATATGCTTAATCTTCATTACAACATGTAGAATATTTGAAACCACCAAAGTCACATTCTTGATGCTATCTGCGTCCGCTGGAAATTTAGAAGACATTTGATCCTTGGAATTTGGTGGAAATTTCAAATTTTCTAATGAAAATTAGACATAGAAGTATTTAATGGAATTGAATGGCTTTTTTGGTAAGAAACTATGGATCTTCCTACGGCTTCTGATACAACAATATCGGTTATAGGTAGATTAGATGGTTGCCATGGTGATAAATATCAGTTCGCTTCGATTCACGATAGGCTGCAAGCTGAAAACTATAATATGAAGCAAACAAATTAAGCGGAATATTGTTAAGTATTTTTTGACAAACTGCCCATGATGCATCAATGGTGATTTCTGAAAGACTAATTATATTTTTTCAATTCTTAGATCTCGAGAAACCTTCAAGTAAAGAATCACAGAGAGAAGAAAAGTCTGGTTCTCAGGCATCAGTTAAGGAAGAAGAAAGTCAAGAAAAAACTGAAGAAACCAGTACAGAAGAAAAGGAAAAAGACGAAGCTGAAAAACCAGCGGACGAGAAAGAAAATTCTGAAAATCCTAAAAAGGAAACCGAAGAAAAGCCCGAGAATGGCGCCGAAACAACTTCGCAAGAGAAGATAGATGAAGAAGTTGTTGGGGACGAGGAAGAAGAAGAGGAAGATGATATCGAACCGTTAAATGATGAATATGATGCGATGCAAGGCTTAACAATTGAAGAGTTTAATCAATATGTGAGAAGTGTTTTAAAGCTTGTCGTGGGAGAGCAAAAGATAATGGAATGGGTAAAAGCAGGTAAGAGCTCGATATAATTAGTGTGCCCCATTGGTATAGTGGTAAGAACGTTGGGCTGGTGATCTGGACGTCCAGGGTTCGAGTCCCCGCTGTTCACCCACCACTTTCCATTCTTAAAGAACATTTGACAAGTTTCTCAGCTCATATCACTTCCTGGGTGGCTCGGTCAGGTTACGTGGAGTGGGATATCTTTCCGCAAGGGAGGCTCCCTCCTTTCGAGTTTAACCCGCTCAGTTCCGGTAAATAGAAAAAATATGCCGGTGGAAGCGCCGGGCTTACTGGCTCTTCAGTACTGATAATGAACATCTGAGGTCGGTTCGTTGTGGGTATACACCGTTAATTGTGGTCGATTAGTCCCATTAATAAAGAAAATTGTGAACAAAGAAAATATTCCGCGTCGAAATCCTTATTTCTCTGCAAGAGGTCATTGAAATCGAATGAGGTTTATATCATAGATTAGTTTAGTAAGTAGCTATTATCTCAATAAATTTGAATGGTCTGTTTAGAAGGTTGACCTAGAAACCGAGCCTTATCACGTACATGTACATCTGTGTCGGATATTTACGGGATTCTGATGATTACGTCACGGATCGCAAAGTCGCGTAACATCAAGTTTATTGGCGCTCAGAAGATTAGTTGAATACAGATAAAAGAGGACGAAAACAATGACTGAACACTTAAAAGGGATAATTCCCTGAAACTATGTATATATATATGCAAAGTTCATCCCTTGTACGTGTACACTCTTATATGCTTTCAGTTACCCCTAGTGCGTTAGGCCTTTTTTTAATTGCTTGGGTTACATTTAAAAAAATATAATAATTTTCTATTATTTTTCGGAAATTCTCACCGGCGGATCCGTAAACCAAGCAGTTTAAAAAAAGGCCTTAGAATTGCGCCCTTTAAAAATAAAAGCTGCTTTTTTAATTTTAGATCTAGGGCCAAGGCAAATTGAAAATGCAAGTTTGATGATATCGTCATGGCAGCGACCTCCACTTTTGATTGACCCAATGGGAGAAGGAGTCGAAATGCTAAATTGGATGAACCAAGCAATGAACCCTAGGAGCCTTGTGGTTCTTGACATGGAATCAAGGTATGTAAAGAAACTCGTTTTTAAAATTTGTTTTATTGTATTTTTATGTTTTCTATGGTAATGGTTGCACATATTTGGTTGTCATACTACATGTACACTGGGTAATTTGAATATTCACGAACCAACAAACCAAGAACTAAGAACTGACAAAGTACTCCTCTTTATGCTGATGCAATATAGAAAATCACAGTGTAGTTTACAATCTAACAAGTTTAATCGATACAATATCAATACAATCAACTACTCTTATAATATAAGTGTTCACATGAGTAGGATTATAAAAAGACCTAAAAATTTAATATAAAAAAAGATTGAGAATAATATTATTTAATTTTTTGAATATTTTTTAAGAATTAAAAACCAATTTGTGGTTAATTGTCAGGTCCGATTAGTTCTTGGTTTGTTTTGGGAATTGTCAACACCCTACTTCATATTTATTGTTGATTATTGCTGTTATGTTTAATTGTCTTACATGTACATCTTACTTTTAGCATGATTCCGGTCCCTTCACCAATGGGAGTTTTACAATGGAGGTATAAGACTGATTAGTAGTACCCTTTCTTTTAAATTAGTACCATAGTTTGTCACAATTTTCTATTCACTGATAGTAATTAGCCTTTTTTCACAGTACAACAAATGAAGTTTCGAATTGTATTAAAAATGAATTATGATATCTCTACTAAAATTACCCCTTTTCAGTCACGCACCTCAGTAAATAAATATTTGAATTTATTATTTCCGACTTCAAACATAAAGTTGCTGAATAAATTCACAAATATTGAGTATTTGCAAGAATTTAGCTTTTCGTTTCACATTCACCTTTATATTAACAAAACTTCCTATACCCTTGATTTTCCTTCTATATGATTTTATTCTCTTTAGTTACGATTTGATTTAATTTTGAAATTCTTTATAGATAGGTTTTATTTTAACGTGTCCCTTGTACAATACTAGAGATTGCTACTCCATACATAGACTGGTGACATACCAAAATATGGTCCTTTTATTTCAATGTCAATTTAAGGGGAAAACGGATGTTGATTAAAATATCCGATAGAGGCGCTTTTCTCTAATTCATACAGTGCCCCACATATTAAAATTGACGAAATTTACTCTTGGCCATTCGGCTTTCGGCTTTAGTAGGCCGAAAGCCGAATGACCAATACTTTGAATTGTAAGCTACTAAGATGGTTGATGTTTTTTTCCTGAATTAATGATAAACAAGAGTCTAAACATAGGGATAGAGGTCGAATGATTGTTTCGTATTTCTTTTAAATGATTGATTAATTAAAGAGACATGCAAAAGCTACATTGTACAGTGAGGGAGAAATTGGGTGGCTTTAAAAAAGCCGTTTCTGAATTTTAAAAAACATTACATGACTGTAGTAAGGGTCGACGCTAAGTGCCCTTAACTGGATTGCAAATGTTAAAGCGACTGATATTTAAAGGCCTGGCGCGTATAAAATATATTTGGTCGGTACAGAAATGAATATGTAGTCTATTCGGGGTTAACAAGACGCCATGCTAAAACAATATTTGAAACATCTAACATATCTGATCATCAACAAGAATAGTGCCATCTATACACGGGTTTATGGAACTTTTTGCGTACAACTATCCGCGCAAATTGGCCAAACTTGCATTTTTTTTCTAAAAAAATGAAATGTTCCCAAAAAATTTTCTGATCCGCATTGTCCAATACAATATAAAGATACCATTTTCGATTGGGTTAAGGGCCCAGTGTCAATATAGATTTTTTCGAAAAATTGTTTTGGCCCCTGAGGCCAGAAGTGCGCCCGACCCTTTTGAAAATATGAACTTGAACCTAGAATTTCCACAATCTTTCCAAAAGTTTAAAGGTTGTTGGGCTTTAGGCCTACACTTTCGAGATTTTCGCGGGGGGGGGCGAAAATTTGCGCGGAAGGTCGTACGCTAAAAATTCCATAAACTTGTGTATGTATATTAAGCAACTGGTGCTTATTTGTAATTTTATTATACATGTATACTCTAATATTAAGGCTCGATTTTAATCGATATTTTCAGGTCTGATCCTCAAATGACGCTTAATATAGAGAAGTGTATTCTTAAAGGAAGGCCCCTTCTCTTGAAGAATGTCTCGGAGCGTTTTGACAGTGTCTTGCAACCTCTTATATTCCATCGAAACTTTGCTAATGCAAATGACGAAAACGAGGGTAAGTCATAATTCTAATCATCCGCGGATCCGCGGATTTCCGCGAATTTGAAGCTAAAAGACCATTTTTGTGAATCGTCCAGATCCGTTGAGATCCTGAGAAGCGTTGGGGGGGTCGACTATTTTCTTGTCATCGAAAATGTCAGTCAGGTATGCTTAAAATGGCATCTAGCCCTTTACTTTTTTTCAAAAAATCTCAATTTTGCGATGGGGAAACCCCCTCGCGCACCCCTCTTTTTCCTAACAGTTTCCTTTAACAGAAATCCGCTGCTGCTATACCATATGTTTTTTCCTTTCTTATTATTACGAAATACACTCCAGAGACTTTCTGAGAGCTTAAACTTCAAAAAAAAATCTCGCCTGCGGCGCCCTGCCTCCGGCGGGCTGTCATTTCAAATTAACTCACTTTCCCCCTCGCCGCGCCGCTGCGATACTTACTGATAATTTTTTTTAATTCATTTCCGCGGATTTGTCCGCCCCCCGTTGGAATCCCTGGAACTTATATACAACTGGTTTCATTTTCCCCACCCCAAATTCCATACTAAATCGAGAGATTGCTATTTTCAATCACACTAAAATTAATCTGGAATATTTTCAGTGCATTTCAGTTTTTAAATAAAACAAATTGTGAATAAGAAATTGAAAAAAATTAATAAGTCCTAAAATATTTCCCAACAACTGAGACAGGAAATTAAATTATATTGGGGAAATCGAACTTTTTGGTTCTTTGTTGGTGAAATTGATGTAGCTCAGTTGTTGTTGGACAGATTTGAACTTTATTTTATTCGAAAGAGAAGACCATTTTCTCTCTAGTGATCACTAGCAGCCATATGGTCAATTCATAATTAAGTCACAATATGACGTCATCTCGCTGTTTTCCATAATATTGGGACACCCTGGATATAAACTCTCTCGTGCTGTTACTCGTTTTATGACACTTTAACTATATACGGCCCTACAGTACGTGCTTGCGGGGTATGCAATATGAGATTTCACGAATGCTAGTCCAACGCTCAGGGGTCCCAACTGCGAATGGACTGTTAAGGCAGGATTTTGGTTTATTTGTCACCGGGAATGAGGTTGTAACATAATAGGGGAAGGCTACCATTTAAATGGTTTCAAATTCTTGCGAGCTGGAGCTCTTTATGCAACCACGTTCCCAAAGATTACTATACCGAAATGCTGCTTTAGTCAAAGCCTAGAGAAGCCATTTTGGCACATGTTCCAAGAGCTTACTGTTACTTGCAGAATGTGACTGTTGGCACCCTTAAGATCCTGGAAATTAGGGCAGGGGGAAATAAGGGAACCATATCTATTTTAAACCATATTATTTTATTGTTTGATAAACCAAGAGAAAGCTCTCATAATCAAGTTAAGAAATTCATTTTTCTATTACAGAAACAAGAATGATTCGATTCTGTGGTCGACGCATGCTCTGTCACCCAGACTTCCGGTTATACATCGCAACAGAGATTTCAAAACCGAAACTTTCACCTCAAATCGCCTCTACTACCAGTATGATCAATTATGGAATATCAGCCGAAACTCTAATGGAAGATCTTTTGGCGCAAACATTTGCGAGGGTTCGCCCGGGACTTTCTAAAGAGAGACGGATTGTTTTGGAAAATCTAGAATCTTTGAGAACATTATTAGCGAAATTAGTTGCTTATGTCAAGGTTCAAATGTATCGCAATGCAGATTCAAACGTTATGTGGAAAGAGTCAGATGTGCAGATTATTGGAGATGCCTTCAAAATTAAAGATAAGGTAATGATACTCTTGTGGACTATGGTAATACATTATACAAATACCAACACTTGCCAAGATATTCAAGTTCAAAATTTGTAAATCTAATTTTGAAGTTATGGCTAAAGGGGTGAAGAGGGTGAAGCCGTGAAACCCAAAAACGGCCTTACGTAATATACCTGACTTACTAACGTAAATCGTGAAAATACCCATCACTGCTCGTGAACAGCAAAATCAGCTAACGTGCTCCGTGAATTTAGAATGATTCGTGATCCGTGAACTCGAATTTCTATAATTGTGAAGCGTAAAAGTTAGTTCTAAGTTCTTCTTGACCTTTAATTTTCAAAAAATTTCTTGCCTCGCTTCGCTCAGCTCGATATCATAATAAAACTAACTGTTTGGGTAAAAAACAGGACGGAAAATGACAGTTATCTTGATATTATGTATATAGACTAAACTGTCTTTAACCTACCATATTTAAATTGAATCTAATGAGAATGTAATTTCATCAATCTGCCTTAAGATTTGCGTTTACGGCCCTTAAATTTCAAAAATTTTCCTCGCCTCGCTCCGTTCGACTCAATAAATTTTTAGAAAAATTATTGATTTTGTAAGAAGGCGAGTAAAAAACAACATATTCTTATTGTATTTCATGTTTTGGCATAGCCTATTGTTCGGGGTATTAAAAAAATATATTTGGGGTATTAAGATAGCATATTTTGTTGTCAAGGTACCCCTAAAATCGCTCGCTATTACCTCTAAATCGCTCGCTATTATCCCTAAAATCGCTCGCTAAAGCTAGCTCCAGGCCTCCGGCTTTTGTGATTCGTGAATCCTGTATTTCGTTGAAATTCAAATATCGGTTAACGTGATTCGTGATCGGAACCAGTCATCTGACGCCCTCCAAACAAGTTGATTATAAATTCATGCTACAGGACTAGCAAAACAAATTACACAAACACAATAAAAACAGGCTGAATCAAAAAAGAAAATAAAAGCATTGAAAAACCTGTGTTTTTGAAATACAAATTCAGACCATTTATTTCTTTCGTTTACAGATACACACTGATTACCAGAAAACAAATGAGTTGCAGAGCCAATTAAATGAATTTAGAGATGAGTTATTCCCAATTGCCCGCCGAGGATCAACTCTATTTAATGTAATCAGAAGTTTATGCAGCTTGAGACGCGAGTATCAATTCTCAATTCAATTTTTCATGAAATTGTTTGAAGACAGCGTTGGAGAGGATGTGGACGAGGAATTTTACGCTTGGAAAAAGATGACGGTAGGTTT
>JAUCNG010327734.1:0-12066 GCA_032353305.1 Cephalothrix spiralis
TTTTCATGAAATTTGCTGCGAATTCTTCTCCTTTCTTAATGCTGAGCTTTAATTCGGCCATTGCGGCATCAACGAGATTAACTTCATTTTCCGTAACTTTTCCCATACCAAGATTCTTTTCAACTCCATTTTTCTGAAAAAATATTGAATTAAAATAACTATTAGTACACAATCAGATTAAAAGAATTCCCAATTTTTCCGCATTAAATACCACCGAAAATACCCCCTATTTAACGACAGGTACTGAGGGGGTACTCCTCCCTCAGTTTAAGGGCAATGTTTAACGGTTCACCCAGCGCCCTTTTAAGTTGAATGAAAGAACACATTTTTGCCAAAACATAGCTGCACGAGGGCCTACTCTGAACCTAAGAGCGAAGGAGAAAAAAGTCGCCCTCACAGTTTCCGATACATACGGATCCGCACTCCAGTTTTATGGTTGCGCATGCGCAAATAACTAAAATAAGGACGGATTCTGCTTAACTTCGGGTATGTTTCTATCTATCCACAATACATTTAGATGGTCTAAAACCAATCGTAATCGAGTTATTCAAGAGTCAATTTTTTTTAGTGATATGAAACGTGTAGGCAAAAATCAGATGTGTTCTTTCATAAACCGTTCATGAAGAACAAAACAAGTCTCACTCATGAGTCATAATTGGACATGGCCTACCCTGAAATACAGGATTTTTCCTGATAAATTTAGCGTGATCTTATTCGCTCTTTGTTCTGCGCTCTGTCTTGCCATTAAACCAGGGAATACCTGATAAAAGAGCGCTGTGTACCCGGGAATTCCACCGATTTATAGCACTCTGTAGACTAAAAGTTCTTTCTTTATCTGAATGAACTGTTATCATACCAAATTACCTCTGGTGACAGTCGGTATTTGTTTCTTCAAAAACCAATATGTTCAATCAACGGACTCAACCGGTGTAGTGCCTGACCATAATTTCTAAGAAGGCAAAAAGTTCAATATTATGTTGAATACTTACGCTTAACAATAAAGGTGTTGAGAAATATGCTGCTTCTGTTTCATTTG
The DNA here is from genome assembly GCA_032353305.1 of Cephalothrix spiralis. Lineage (NCBI taxonomy): Eukaryota > Metazoa > Nemertea > Palaeonemertea > Archinemertea > Cephalotrichidae > Cephalothrix > Cephalothrix spiralis. The sequence continues at coordinate 1,037 of JAUCNG010327734.1, forward strand.
ATTTTACGTATGAGCATTCGACGACACCTTCCTTTCCGTTGAGAGCTTCGAGAAGTGAGAAGGTAAATCGTGCTCCAGCATAAGCCATTGATAGTGTTGCTGATCCCTGAAATAGTAATGAAATGGAGAATTAAAAACAGTAAACAAATAAATCGTAATCGTGGTCACATGACTCACTCCATAAACTTGTTGTGTACCACTAATACCAGAAGCACGTCATTGGAATCGTAATTTCTCAGTTTCAAAGTATCTGAAATTTGGGTTCTGATGATATTCGAAATCAATAACCACGGGATTCCGTGTGACGTCATCACTAAAAATGAGTTTTAGCTGATTTCAATCGCCAACCTAAAATGCGCGCACCAGCGACACTATCTTAATTTATGAACATCGTCCACTGCCAAAAAATGATGATTAGTGGTACGTCCCCAAGTTGAGAAAAATGTAATATTGTTTTATTTTCATTTTTCTTATTTCTGTTCGACAGATGCCCTTTTACGCACTACATGTACATCAAAGGAATATTATAGAAATTGATCAATGAATAAAATAGATAAGAACATTGAAATTCAAAATAATAATGGAATACAAAGTTGTACAGTTTCTTTAAAGATAACATTTTTTTTTATCATTTTTTGGAAATTCTCACCGGCGGATCCGTAAACCTACCCTAATAAATGAGGGGCTGTATTTGCGGAATCTGGCGCGCGGTTCAGCAAATACTAGTTATGGGGAGATCGTCGGATTAAAACCAAACCCTTTATAAATAAAGGTTATGGGGAGATCGTCGGATTAAAACCAAACCCTTTATACATCAAGGTACCGTAAACCAAGCAATTAAAAAATGCCTAAGGTTCATTTCTGAACTTGATATTATTGACAAATTTAAGTGATTTTTATGACTTATCGATTTTCCTCATAAAACACAAAACAAAGCAAGACTTACAGCTCCTGCCTTAGCTTCTACGACTTCAGTTCCGGCATTTTGAATTCTAACAGTCATTTTTTCTCGTTCAGTTTTTGGGAAAGATACTGGAGGTGTACATTGAGAGATTAATGGGATGATTGTAGCTCCTGCATGTCCACCAACAACTGGTACATTAACTTTGGCTACATCAAGACCCTGTAATAAAAATGAATGTATATTTGGTTGCAGTAACATACAAACAGTAAAGGTTACACAAAGGAATACAGGATGCAAAAAAGTTTAATTCAGTGCAAAATATCCAAACTCTTATAACACGTTACGCTTGCAATGTTAGTTCTTTTTTAATGACATCCTTTTCGAAAAATATCTCGCCGGCCCTGAAAAATTAGCATATTTTTTTGTTAAACCAATTTTAGGTCCACTGGCCCCTCTGCATTTCTAGCCCAATAATTTTGAGGACTCCCTTTTCAGGATGGCCACTTTTTTTTACAAATTCAAAATTCCCTGACTTTTCCCTGACCACTTCAAAACTTTTCCCTGAATGGCCAAAAAATGAGATTAGTTTTAGGATTGAGATTTCTTTTCATATTGATCGGGAAAAAAGTCGTCAGCTGGGTAAAATATCAAGTTTAAATTTTTATGTCTGAGGCCTATTTGTACACAACTAGAAATAAAATTTTAAAATTAAGAAACTCTATAGAAAAATGTCACCGTATCATAAAGTATTTAATATCTGTGGAGAGAAAACATTCTGAATTTTTAGAATCCGACGGAAATTCTTAGGTTTCTTTTTAATTTTAAGAGACACCATATAAGAAAGAAAAAGCTCGTACAGTCGAAATCCCTCGGAAGTACACACCTACCTCTATAAATGCCCATCCTCGGGATATGCACGTCGATCTCTGGAACGGTGCATCTCCCGCGTACTAAAAACTCACGAACTGCCTAAATTTGCAAAACCCCGCGATTCACAATTCGTGGAACGAAATACACTAAAAAACTCGTGAAATGACCATTTTGTTGTTTAAACATATATTTTGAATAAATTTTTTAATCATTTTCTATGAAATATTTGTGTTTTGCATTTTAAAATGATAGTTGTTGACAATAAATTACCTTGACCAGACGAATTCGGTATTACTGATCATTTAACAATGATGATAATCACACATTATTACATCAATTACCAATCATTAAAACCTATTGAAACAGGTATAATTAGGATTTACAACCCTTTTTTCACGTTATTTATTGTTTAAATTTTCTATCTTGGAACGGAATGATGTGCACTTATAGGGATTTGACTGTAGTCTGTATATCGTTTCATCATCATTTTTAGACCCAATTCAGATTTATCGATCCTTTGATCGAGTAGCCTACATATGCGGCTGATAGTTGGAATTTGGAAATGAAATAGGCGAAATCACATCTTGTTTATGGTATGCCATTTTGTTTTTATTGTAAGCCTATATTTCATGTTTCGCTGACCGACATTAAAATACTTATATGAGCATATATATATACCTTCACAACACTGTAAACGATCATTAACGAATTTACTCTACAAAATGAAGAAATGAAGACTTCAAGAAATATTTCAATTGACTTATTTATTCTTTTATTATTTTCAAATGCATCAACCTCTATATTGGTAACCTTTATATTGGACTCGTCCATTAAAGCATATTTGTGTAGTTCTACAATAAGCCGTGGATCCACAACATGCGTAATATTTACAAGGCTTATTTTGGATTAGTCCAGAGCAGCACGCCTGTGTACTTGGGTAATAAATATGTCCATAACATCTACTGCTACGCATAACTGAAATAGGAAGGTAATTGGTTAACGGCATCATAATATTATACATATTGAACGATTAACAATGTGCTTTAGCCAATGTGCTTTAGCGAAATATCGCACGATGAATTTGAACGAAGGTCAATGGTAAGTGATATCAAACGAGGACGAAGTCCGAGTATGATACCAATCACCATTGACCTTTGGTCGAATTTCCCTAAAGTGCGCATGCGTAACTAGGTGATCATAGTTAACTTCAACCAACTCGCCCGGTTTGATAATAGATGGCATAGACAGTTCCGCTTCCGGGTTTTGTCACAACTCAACTAACTACAGAGCACAATAAATACGAATAGTTACTAGAGTTGGTGACAATAAATTCACATCGATAAGGGAAACTATTATCAACTTCGTTAATCAAAAAAACTAACTACAGATAACTACAAGTTGTTTTTTGACCATCGTAGTTGTTTTAGGCAAAACTCTCAATTCCTACTAATACGTCATCAACTATCACTATAGTAGGCTCGGGCTTTTTAACCAGAAATGTTAAATCTTTGACTTTTCCCAGAATTTTTAATAAATTTCTGCGGTGTAACAGAACTTTCAGAAAAAATAATTTTAATTTATTTTTTCGACCTGTACTAAAAAGTCAAAGATTTAACAGGGTGTCTTTTTAACTTCCGTAGTTAGTTGTAGTTGTGACAATAAAACCGCCTGATATAAATTTTTCGCGTAGCGATACACATTCAAAGATGACCTCATGTTTCTAATGTTAACACGGCCGATATAATCTCGTATCCGCGCAGTAAAATGTAAACATGAACTTCTAAATGAAAACAAACCATGGAACAGCCATGTAAGTCGGTTAATAAATAGAAGAATTTAACCTGCAATCAGCATATAAAATCTTAAGAAAGGAAATGGTACTCTTACCGTAATAGTGATGATGATGGTGATGGTGATGGAAAACTGGAAAAGGTTAAATGATAAATGTTAAGTGAAATCTCTTACGGAATTGAACTACATGTACACAATTTATACTAATGAATATATCATTGAAAATGCAGCGTATTCAAAATTGGAAGTTTTTCTGTGTATCAAGTATGAGTTTTAAATGTGAATTTGTACACGGGGATACAAAATATGCGAATTCTGGGAATTCAAAAATACCAATATATTTTTCTCTCTCTATCTCTTGCAGCAAACGCAAATCAGATAAATGCTTATAAACTTTTAACATTTTTTAACGATTTTACGAATCTTGAATTGGATACTTGCCTACTTAGTATCTTGATCTGGGGATAAATTTCACTTTTAGTAAAGAATTAGTTCATTGACTGTATAGTGAAAGTTAGAAGCATCTCTTATATGCGTTTGCTATCAAATATGCCAAAACAAAAAAAAACAATCTTGTGAGACGCCGCTCTTATTTGCTTAATTTTGATACCTCTAATTGGGCTTTAAGGTAATGAACCTTGGATGTAAATAGGAGTTTTTGACGTCAGGGAATCGAATGACGCACATAGTTTTATGATTAGGCGATGGCAAATATGAGAATAGGAAATATGGTATCATGCAGGTGCTGCCATCTTTAGGTGCCAAGTCCAGAGATGTTTATAGCGCCAAATGATTTAGAATAATGTATATTTTCAAAAAATGTACAATGCTGACATTTTAGAAAAATGCAAAATAACTACGCCTCTATAGTTCTTCCCGCCCTTTTAGGGCCTTCCTTAAAATGTCATTAATATATTAATAAAAACAAAACTTACACCATGATTCCGCCGGCGTTGCTATACAAATTACCATAAATATAACACAAATGGTTTGAAACTTCATCTTTGTAGACTGAAAAGAGAAAAAATTAGGTATGTTAATCCTTAGTATTTATCCATTAAATATTATTCTAATAAAAGTTATCCAGAATACAAGTCCAAATCAAGGCATCATAAGAGGCTATTAACATATGCTTTTGTTTTATTTCTTTAACAACATATCACTATTAGCAGACTAAAGTTTTGATATTTAGATATGTTGTCTCATTCTCCTCGCAGAGCTGTTGGATTTTTGTTTAGCTACAAAATCAGACAGAGATATCTACGAGATCGGCATTAGGGACAAGATGATGTTGTCTCACAACCAGATATAAAGAAGTGGTCTGAGGCCAACTGTCTTTCCTTCACCTGGCTAGTCAGCTGCGGGGTTATACGCGGTGGCATTACCAATTCGAGTGAGTACTAATTTGTCAGACGTTGTCTTCGTTGTTAGTTTAGATTAAATGAAGGCGTATAAGTTGTAACAATGTGAATAGTGGGTCATTTACTCGCCTAATCGCGGAATCTCTATTATACATTGTATAACAGGCAAGTTATTTGCACTATTTTATAAATAGAATCGAAATAAATGTTTAAATAAATGTACTTGAAAAAGGAGTGAAAAAGAGCACAACTTACCTTTAATCTTTCTACTGGATCCGTTCGACAAAACAGGTAGCATGTAAGTGCCACTTCTTCACCAAAAAAGCCTGAATTTATACATATGTTACAGCCTGAGCCCCGGGCCTGAGCAGGAAATTTAGTATCACGATTTACAATGCCATTACTCATACGTTATATAAGAATTATCACGTTTTGAGGAAGATGATTAAAAGAAGAAAAATTCATCGCAGTAGTATCATATTTTATATTCGGATAATTTATTATACAGGAACATAAGGAAATTAAAACTCAAATTCAAAAATCGGGCATGCCGCGGCACTGAATTTTGAAATCAATACAATTGTGGGAATTTATAGGCTTGCCGCACAAGTTTGAATAATTAAAGGAGGGAAAAAATTTCGTTTCTTTATTCAAAGTTAAAACTTTAAATTCATAGCAAGGGCAACAAATCATGATTCCTTATCAAAATCGCCTTCTCATTCATCAAGATTTTTGAAGGGAAGAAATCAAAATGTTGACTTCGTTAAGACTTCCGAAAATCAGATGGAGGAAATAGTATAAAATATATGACATAGACTGAAAGTTTGTTACCAAATTCAATATCTTATTTGTTTAAATTCACTATAGTTTTCATTTTTTTAAATTATTACTTCATTTGTCATTTAATGTAGAAACTAATATAGAAAAATATTGATGTTGGCAACATACTTTCAGTGTATGTCGCATATAAATACTATTTCCCCTAGTATCAAATTTCCACAAATTGTATTTTGATGTCGTATGATCATCTTATATAATAGGGTCCATTCGCCCATACGAGAGTAATTTTTCAAGAATTCAGGGAGTACGACTTATACCAGGATTTTACATACTTTTTACAGGATATTTTCTGTTTTTCACGAAGATTTCCTGAGATTCCAAGAACTCCAGGGACTAAGAATTAGATTTTTGGTTTACCAATTACCAATGAATCCATGACGCTGAGGCGTATTAATACTGTATAAAATATTCAGATTAGGGAAGTAACATAAGTGTTAAAATTAGATTTTTCGAAAATTTGTTGCAGAAGGTATTCATAGTTAAAGTTTCATTTGGGTACATAAAGATTTATTTACGATACAATTTTTTCTTTCTCCACATATTCATTTCTAAAGGTTAGGTATCAGAGAGTGTTTTGTATGATACAAGGATATACCTGTAATTTACCAGAATCAGCGCATGCACAAGCCAAATTCAATTGAAGATATGATGGAACCCGGTTTCCACTTGGAATTCTTCACATAATAGAGTATGGGATATTTTGCACTGAATTAAAGACAATCCTTTACATGCAATGGATCATCATAGATTAAAGATATTTTCTAGCTAATAATGGATAATACAAAAAAAATAAATGTATCTGTATTCACAAACCAATTTTTTGTATGTTCTTTTGTAATTCTTCAAACATCTTTTTAAAACTAATCACGAAAATGTACTTACCTTGGCTTCAGCGATGAATGCATTGGCTCGAACAACATCTAATGTTGTGACTCCAAAAATTCTAGCTGGATCATAAACACCTCTGGCCTTGAATATTTCACTACAAATAGGTACAGTTGAGTTAACCTGAAAATTTATTTTAAAATTATGAATACAGTTTTTCAAGGAACACTTTCCAACAAAAAAAGACAAGCAGTGGGATCTACCAAATACACGATATAAGATAAATTCTTACTTATTTTGCTAATTTTTTACACCTTTAGTAGAAAAAGCAGGGAGAATATAGTAAATGCGTAAGCAGTTGATTGAATCTTGCAGACTTGATGATCTTTGCGAATAAAGATTTTAATTCCAAGAACTTATTGTGAGGGCGTCAGATGAGTGGCTCAAATAGACACAGACGGTCCGCTTTATGGGCATTTACCCTTAGGCCTGTAGACCTATCCCGCACTCTCATCTATTTTCTAAATACCAATAAGCAATGGGCTTTACCCCGAAAGGAGGGACAGCGTCCCACTTCACGTATTTAACTTGACTGAGCCACCCAGGAGACAGTGTACGTTGAAGAATTTGCCCAAGATTCCTCCCGATGGAAAGTAGTGTCGAACCTGGCGAACATGGGTCTTGAACCCGGGACATCCGGATTCAATGACAGACTCTCTACATCTTTGCCACCGAGGCGCACACTGTTAACCTGCCGAAATTCCTGATGTCCGACTCTATTGCCTTTTTTGGTGCATAAAACTATTCTTAACAGCTCTAATGGAATTTTATTATGGTCTCTAAAAATTGCATTTTTCATCAACTATAGAAAATTTTACTTACTGGATTGGAAATTATACAAATCATAGCTTTTGGACAATATTGAGCGACAGCTTCTGATAGAGCTGCAACAATGCCGGCATTTGTATTAAAAAGATCGTCTCTTGTCATACCTAGAATAAAGCATAATCATTAATTTTATAAAATCAACTTAACAATTTTCAGGATTCTATTTTATATCGACCAATTCTGTCCTATTATCACTATTCAGTTGATGGAGAAGGATTTCAAAAATGTGCAATTCAATTACCCAACTCTCATTTTATTAAGGCAGAAAAGAACAGAATTCGGTCCGTGGGTAACTTAGACAAATTATATGGGCTATTTTTATATTTCACCATTTCACCATAGCCATCCTTAGATTTATTCTTACTCAATGAAAATTATAACGAATACCGGTAGTCGAACTGGCTTCTTTCGCACTTCTGTTTACCTATTAATCGGATACTCGAGTGCGCATGTGCAAAGGTAAATCAGGATGAATAAACACACATGTTTCTGCGTACTCATATAGTGAGGACAGTTTGTTGCCTATCTATATAACAGCCTATAACGAAAGAAATTTGTGCTATCACAAAAAGTTCATCGTACAGTACAAGCCGCTCCCAACGAAACCAACCTTGTTAACCTCTAGGCATTTATATTTACAAATTTAATTTCAGTTTAGCTTTCAAGATCATAAGTTTTCTAAGAGCAAGAAACCAATCAAATAGCAGAACACGCGGTCTTTTCATACGCTAATTGCGACGTATTTCAAATAAATGTTGAACAAGTTGAACAATTTTATGCCACAGGTATTTTTCCCTTGTCGGGCTATTTTTAAAACTTCGCGGAAGGTGAATCATACATTGGGCCTCGACCAACAGGATCCCAATAACAGTTATCATAGCCTATAAGGCAGAGGTATAGATATTGCCCGCTATAAAGATGCCGAGTTACTTCGAGATGACCTCTAGGATAAATACAAAAAGCTTTGGTCATTGGGAAATTCGGTAAAATTTCAAATTGTCAAGCTTAGTGCGAAAATTCGACAAATTTTATAATTATTAGATCAGCCTAATTTTACTGATTAAAAGAAACGATAAACGTTAAGGGTCATAATTATATTTTAAGTAACCTGGTTTCCTGGGTACACCTGCTGGTATAACGACAACATCACAACCAGTTAAACAATCTTTTAATTGATCAGGGCCCATATGTCCGGTGACTTTGGCTTTGGTTTCGATGTGACTGAGATCTGCTGCAACTCCGGGTGTATGTGCAATATCGTACAAGGCAAGATGTGAAATAAGGGGCGACTGTTTCATCAGAAGTGACATTGGTTGACCGATGCCACCACTGGCACCCATCACAGCGACCTTGGCATTGTTCTAGAAAGAAAAAAAGAAATGAGAGGGTTAAAATCTACATGCATATCGGACTACTAAGGGGCTAATAGATTTACTTTTTTAGCATGGCCATATATAAGCGCCTTTCAGTAAATCATGGTGTCAAATCACATCTATGGGTCAAAGCGACCCATAAAATAATTTTAGGAGTCCATTATAAATGCTTCTAATCGTAGTCATGGAATCTAATGATATAAATAAGCCAAAATATAGTCATACGAGTCAGAACCAGTTTATCTTATTCGTGTTCCAGTGGTGATTTTAAACTCTTTCGCACACCGTTTTCCAAGATTTTCAGACATTATAGAGATATTTCACAACGTTTACGACAAGTGTACTATTTTTTTTACTGTCGTTCAATGCCAAAACTTATCATTTCGTCGTAAACCGCTTATGGCTATTGTTTCAACTGATTCCTTGACTTTATAATATAGGACTTTTATTCAGGACTTCTTGTCCAAAAAATATATTTAATTGAAAGATCTTCAAGAAAAAATATCAGTTTTTACTATCATAATTCATAATATCTCTAACCGTTGAGGGATTTTAGGACTAATGTCATTTTTAAAGAGCTTTTTAAAACTTTGAGATTTAAGGAGCAATTTGTCAAATTAATTTCAGGAATTTTAGGAGGTCTTTGACACATGCTAACATCTCTTTGCAAAAATATAGGACTTTTTGGCTAAAATATAGGAAAATAGTCTAGGTGCAAAATAGCCTTTGCTAGGCGTCAAGTTACTAAATCTAAAATGGCGTCAAGTTACTAAAAACACGTTTATCAAGGCTCCGGATTTAACGCTCATTCACACAAGTTATATTACACTTACATACTCATATTTTAGATTTGCAAGTTTATGAACATTCAGGGAAGACATAATGGACAACCAAGATGTAATTAACGAACTTCGTGGGATGAATTTACTTCTTACAAACAGAGTCCAGGCGTTGGAAACTACAGTCTTAAATTTACAGTCCAGACTCACAAATTTAGAAAGTGGTCTTGGAGAAACGACCGTAAAACAGATTCCAAGAGAGGACAAGCGATCAATAACTGGTATAGTAATTTCTGATAGCAACAGACACAATGTGAACCCTGCTGGTTTAAGTTTTGGAGAGCGCAAATCAATTATATACCCCTGCAGTACACTGATTGGTCTACCTGAGGTTATCAAAGATCGTAACTCTGGTGAAAAAATTTGCAATCCAGATACTGTGCTAATACATACTGGAACTAATGACTGGGACAGTGGTGATAGTGTGAAAGTTGCTCTTGAACTAAAGAAATCTATCAAATCAGTGAAAGATATGTGGCCAAGCGCAAAGGTTAAAGTATCAAGCATACTCCAGAGAAGAGATAGGACTAAAGAACAGATGGATGAAATAAATGATCAATTGAAGAAAACTAGCGATGAAAGTGATGCGGAATTCTGTGAAAATATTGTTATGTTTGAAGATTTGAAAGATAATAAACATCTGAAAGATGACAAGGTATACAAGATAGCATTAGCATGGAAGTACGCTCTAAATCCCAAGGAGACTTGGACGCGGAAAAGGAAACAAAACATTGGACCAAGTCGACCAAGTCAAAATGTTTCGTCACTTCAGGACTTTAAAAACATGTTAAATGATTTTGTTCAGAGACTAAATTAATACGGAAGGGTAAGAGAAGACCGTGAAGTTTTAAAAGGTATCGCTGTAATTTAAATTTTTATATATTTAAGGACTGTAAAATTAACCTTCTTTTGACTAAATTTTGATTTTTTTGGAATTTATTTTTATTTTTGAACGCAAATTAGAGCCAATTTCTGTGTTGCAAACATGACGTCACGATATTTTTTCGTCATCGGCAATTATTTTTTTATATTTTTATAAATTAAAATTCTGCAAATTAGAGTTTTAAGATAAAGGCCTAAGCCTAAATAATGTCTTTCATATGAACATGAGATCACTGTAAATTTGAGATTTACAGTAAATGTATTCAAATATTCTAGTTTTTTAGACGTGTAAACTTGTAAATATTATTTCAAATCACATAATTATAGAATATTAATGAATTTAAAATTCGTTATATCTTGGAGAGCCTTGAGTAAGATTGTAAATTTTGAACCATTTTGTAAATTTTTGAACCACTTTTTAAGAGTAAAGATTGACTATTAAGGTCATTATTTATTA
>JAUCNG010328845.1:0-12065 GCA_032353305.1 Cephalothrix spiralis
GACATTTGAAATCCAAAAAATGCGCAAACCCCGGGGGTGGGGAAGAATTCAAAAGCGTATTCCCCGCCTAAAACGGCGCAAACCCGGCACTTGATTTTCGATTCTCTATAGATTGAAAAATGGCAGTAGAAGATGAAACCGTAAATTTTGATGGAATTTAAAAAATTTCTGATTCGAATATAATAATTATGTTTTGGACTCAATTGGGAGGATATTCAAATATATCCCATAAATTTTGTACCCCTTATATATTGCCATAATTAATCGATTGCACTACTTTTTGAATCATTTAAGGCTCAGGGTAATCAAATAAAGAACCACTCACCATAATCAGAATTCGAAGTTAGCAGGAAAAATTTGGTCCATCCAAAATACTGAACTAAATCAATAATGGCGTTGCTTTGAATTGAATCCGGAGCGAGCATTCGTACCAAATACGGAAAGTTCGCATTCTGACCTGAAAAATTAAATAAAACCGATTTTATTTTTGGTCTCTCTTGAAATTGAGTCCAGGAAATCCCAAAATGCTAGTAATACATTTATGTTTTTTTACTATGACATCTAAGAATATTCAAGTTGCTTATATGGAATTACGACTCGAAAATGGCTGGTTTTAGGTCATGCCCCTGATAAACAAAGTGAAGTACAAAGATTTTAGTTTTGATTGGCGAAGACCGTCAATCAAAAACCTGCTCACGGCTGACGGATTTACCATGATGCGGTTTTAGACAAATTGAGTGCCGAGAATAACCATTAGTGGGAATTTGCCCTCTGATCTTAGCTTATTAGGCACGCAAAGTGAGAGAGAAAACATTATCTGGCACTTTTCGAGATATGCGCATGCGCAGTCGAGTTTTAGGGTTGCGTATGCGCAAAACAATAAATTCCAAAACAATAGGGACATGTTTCTATCTGTCCGTAATACAGTTATATGACGTAAAATCAACCGTTACCGAGTTATTAATAGGTGTGTCGACTGTGACGTCATCATTAACGTCATATAACTGTATTTAATAGGGACAGATAGAAATATGCCCTTATTGACCTTATTGTTTCGGCATTCGTTGTAATTTTTCTGATTTGCGCATGTGCTAAAGTTCGACTGCGCATGCGCATGTCTCGAAAACTACCAGATATTCTAATTCCCGGTTATTCTCAGCACTCAGGTGTGACCGTCAGCCGTGTGCTAACAAACGATTTACTTTACATCGCCATTGATTTATTAGTTCTTGGTTTGTTAGTTCGTGAATTGTCAAAAAATATTACCAATGTATTTTTTAAATTTAAAGTTAAAAATCTATAAGAACTGTAACTGCATGCATGTTTGAATGATACAATGGAATCAAAATTTACCATGATATTCCTAACACTACATAAATTGTGTCATACAAAGCAAAATCAATGTTCTTAATGAATATGTTATAAGTAGTGAATGTACTACACAGGCCTCACACAGAGCTCCTCCGAAAAAATAGGAATGAAAAAGTAGAAACCAAAATTTGTGTACGTTACTGATACTGGAGGATAAAGCCTTAGCCCTCCTTTATAGCTGAAGCGAGGAAAGTTTGAAAATTAAGGGTTATACTCTTGATTTTATGCGGAATTGCCTTTGAGCAGCACAATTTAGATTGAAAGGACATCAAGACAAAGGTCAAATATCAATTAACCAAAAAAATGCTAGTTTTTGGGCGCCTTCTTTCATAAGTAATAAATTATTTCATCGAGCCGAGCAAAGCGAGGCGAGAATTTCTTTTAGAAAATTAAGAGTCATAATTGCGATTTTTAAATATGGAATTTTAGCGTAATTGCCACAATTTAGATTGATAGGACATACATGTAGGTCAAAGAATACATAAGAAAGAACTGTTATTTTGCGCTTGTTTACACAAACAAAATTAAATGATGTAATCGAGCCGAGCGAAGCGTGGCGAGGAAAATTTTATCAATTGATTAGGTAAAAAGCTTCCATTTACAATTTTACATGCTAAATAACGTTTTTTTAAAGTAGGAATTATTTCAAAAAGTAGGAAACCACTTTCTGTAAAAAGTAGGAATACCAAGGAATAGTAGGATGAATTTTCAAAACACATGTGTGATGCCTGATTACATACCTAGTTGTGGGTTGGTTGCCACCGGTGCTATATGAGGAATATTGAATGCACATGCTATTGGATGGATAGCCTTTGTATTTGTTGAACTTATAGGTCCAATTATTACCATAATACCTTTCTTGATAAGCGCACATGCTGAAAAAGAATACATTTTTTTGTTTATTTATTGCTTGGTTTACGGACAAATTTTTCTAAAAATCCCGCCGCCGGCGCAAAAAAAAATTAAAAATACTTTTCTTTACCCCGACGTTTTTTATTTTTTAAATTTGACGTCTAAGAATTCCGCCGGCGGTAAAATTTTATTTAGTTTTTACCAAGTCCGCCGCCAGCGGTAAAAAAATGTCCGGAGATAGAAATATCACGTTTCCTTATAGTAATGATGGCGGAACGTCCGTTTCCGGTATGTCCGGAGATGGAAATCCTAGTATGTAGATGTTTCTATGGTAATGATGACGCGTTCGCACAAACAAATATGATATGCACATCGATAGCACATGTGCACTCGCCATTGGATATTTATGCTATTGACTGGTGAATGAAGTTCTTAGGGCTTTTTTCTAATTGCTTGGTTTCCGGACAAATTTTTCAAAAATCACGCCGCCGGCGGAGAAAAAAATGTTAAAGACTTTTTTAAAAAATCGGCAATAAAAATAAAAAAAATGTTTTTACCCCGACGTTTATTTTTAATTTGACGTCTGAGAATTCCGCGGCGGTAATTTCTTTTACCCCAACGCCTTTTTCTCTCGAAAAGTCCACCACCGGCGGTAAAAAAATTATTTTCTTTTATTACATGTATTTTATTTTTTCGGAAATCCGTAAACCAAGCAATTAAAAAAATGCCTATTTGGCAGCAACAGGTAATATCTATAGCTGTTATGTAAAACAATTTGAAAAATCCAGCAATAGTGCGTATCAACTCTAAAAGACCCGTTTAATAAATTAAAAATTCAAAGATTAACAAAATTCTTTGTTTAGGCTTTTCATTGTGGATTTGTTTACCCCATTTATGAAACATGTTTTGTGTTTCAACTCTCCAATGGTCTTAGATATTCAAAAACACTCCCCACAAGATTGTGATTGATGTTGATTGTTTTCAAAAACGTTTTCTCTCGAATAAAAACAAACAATTAAAACGAAACGGTGTGTTTTTCAAAGTCAATTGTCATTAAAATTACAATGCGAAGTCAAAACAATTGTTTTGAGGTTATGAATTATTAAATAGACTTTGAAACTCTCACAATCACATGCGTTCTGTCTAGCAATAGGGCATGATTGTTATAAAAAACGACTACAGGGTTAAATAAATTCGAGAAATAACCTTTAAGAATAATTAGGCCAGGGAGAAATTCAGACTTTTCGAGTGACGTACTTGATATTGAAACTGGTTAAAAAAAGTTGAAAATAAAATCACAACTAAAATGATAGAAAAAATTAATGAGCCAAAAAGTAACTTGGAAGCTACTTTAATTAAGTGAAATATTATAATATAAATGTACATCTCGGAATCCGGTAATTCTTTTGGACAAGTTCTGGTACGCGTTTTTGCGCCTGGGATGTTCATTTATATATTTATTAGTTACCACAAATTAAACATCATTATCTTGTTTTAAACATTTTAAAAACTATTTACTCTATTTTCCTGTGATAAAACCGATTAAATCTTGTCTTTTAAAGCACATTAAATAATGTATTTTAAATCATTTAATATATTAAATTATGAAGCCTATAGTTTGGCAAGTTCCCAGCCACTAGTATTTGCAAGTTCAAGGTCAATTTGTGAATTACGTGTTGACACGACTCGAGCTTTTAGTGACAGATCAGGAGATATAAATCGATTTTTAATTTATTTTAACGATTGATACGCGCTAACTCAGTTAGCGCGTAGTAAACGTACTAGAACGGTTCCGTACGTGTAATGAATCCAATACCTTATACACGATTTTAGGCTTGACGCTTCGTCGATTTGCAATAATAAATTCGTCCGCTCGTCAATTTTCGTCGATTGCACAAAGGGCACGTCGACTTCGTCGCATTTTTGCGGCCGCTAAAGACTCGTCCCGTCGCGAGAAAAAAAACCAAAATGGGCCTCGTCGCGTTTGTCGCCGATTCGTCGTTCCACCATTCCAGGGCCTCATTTTAGCCTGTAAAATAGATAATAAAGCTCATATTGGATTAATAGATGAATGGTAAAAACCTTTTTTTAAATCATTGTACATACCATGCTGTAAACTTTCAAAAGTTTCCAAGACATGTGTTGTGTCCAAATCATACTGCACTGTGATGCCAGCACCTGCAAGTTGATTTTGATTGACATATTCGACTGCTACCTTAACCGCTGTCCTCTCAGCTACACTTGATATAGGAAAAATTGCGCCTGAAAATTGAGAGAGAAAAATACGTCACTGACGAGACGAAGCCAACCTGGTAATGCTTCAGAAGTATAAACTTGACTTATTTTTCTACAGATCACTGGTCTCAAAGGCCGCATAATTTTTCAAATAGGTCTACTATACATTATACATTATACATTACTTTGTTTAAAAAAATAGTCAATTCGTCCCTGGCACGCAAAAACATGCTAACTGACATTTTGCAAGAAAATGACTTTGTTGCATATTTTTAATCTACATCTTTTTACATATATCATTGTGAATATCAAGCTCTAAATCGAAGTAATAAGCCCATTTTACATGGTACAACTTTAGTTGATCAACTCGCAGATCAACTTATCAATTTTTGCTTTTACATGCATCAACTTATCAACTTTTAAATTCTAAGTTGCCGATATTTGAATTTCACGGATCCCGTTACCCTAAATACGAGTTTAACGTAGCCGATATTTGAATTTCACGGATCACTACGAGTTTCACGGATCGCGTGAGGCCGTTTTATAGCGTTTTACGCGTTCACGTTTTTAACCCTTTACCCCCCTCCTATAAATCGTACAACAAAAGTTGAAAAGAACGAACACGTTCGATCATTGTAAAAAGTTGAGAATCACACAATCCAACTGCTCTCAACCTGCCGCTTATATCAAGTATACCTTATTAACATAAGTTGATCAACTAAAGTTGAACCATGTAAATTAAAGGGGCTTTATGTTTTCGATAAAAAATAGAAAAAAAATAAAATCAACGTTATAATTATTCGATGACGCGCACGCATTCACCGGAATGCTGAGCTATTCACCGGAATGCTGTTATCATAGCATGTTTCTCAAACCTAAAAATTTTAATTTTTACTTAGCATGTTTTCGAGAGAGAGAAAAGGCTGTCATTTTGCATGTTTTCGAAAGAGAGAAAATCATGTCACTTAGCATGTTTTCGAAAAAATTGGGTGAAGGCCATTGGACTTAATAACTTTTACACAGTAAAGCTGCAATCTATGTCTTTTTTAAGGTTCAACACATTATCTAAGAAAACAACTTCCGAATTTTTTTACGGAGGCTCGCTCTCTTGAAAAATCCGAAAAATGTCACTAAGCATGTTTTCGCGTGCGAGGGACGAATTGTCGAATAATCATAGGTAATTGTGGTAACAGATCCTAAATGTACATACATGTGTATGTATGTTATAAATAATGTATTGATTTTCTCTCTCTCATAAAGGTCTTTAAAAGAGGTTGCAAAAGTATTTTTTTCAATTTTCAATGACAGGATTTTTTTTCTTATTTTGGTGTGAAAAATTTAAAAATTGTACAGTTCTGACGTACCGATGTAATACAATGCACAATTTACATTTTAAATTTAAGTTGTCAGTTGTTTAGAATCACTAACACAATGTAGTATGTCCTAATTATGAAGTATCGTAATGCGAGCCAGGCTACTGATCAGGCCTTTTTTAATTGCTTGGTTTACGGACAAAAAACGCCGGCGGCGGTAAAATAAAATTTAAAAAATTGTTTAAAACTTTTCCAAAAAATCTCGTCGGCGGTAAAAAAAATTTATTCGGTAGAATTTATTACAAAAATATCTGTTTTAAATTTTTTAAATTCTTCATAAAGTCGATTTTTTTCAAGCGCTGTCCGAAAAACCAGACGGCGTCAGTTTTTTAACCACGACGTTTTTTATCTCATTCGACGGGTATTTAGGTAAATAAATGCAATAAAGCAATCCTCTGACACAGGAGAGGGTATGATAGGGGTAAATCGACGGCATCGACGGCCCCGTTGTCGTCGACGTGATTGCTATTTTAGAGCGTGTTATTCCCGACAGATTTTACAGCAGGAAATTCAAGCAACTAACATTTGACAGCTGACAGCACTGATTTTCTTAAAAGGACAGTTTTTTTAACAGTCGACAGCCTGACAGGGGCTATGATATTAAACGCGACAGTTTCGACGGTTACACTTTTGACAGGTGACAGATCGACGGGGGCAATTATAATGACCCTTATTTTTTTTTAAATTCTCGCCTCGCTTCACTCGGCTCGATCACATATATATATACTTAGATGTTTATTTGTGTAAGAAATAAAGGCGTGCAAATAAATTTTTTCCGCAAACCCCCAGTATACATGTAGAAACTTATCCTTAATTCTTATGATATAAACAACCTATCAATCTATGCTGGGTCGGTGACCCAAACTTATTAAAGTGCCGTAAAATTGCATTTCTACCCCATACATTAAAAAAAACATTGAGACACGCACAAAATAACAGTTTTTTTCTCGTACCTGGTATTGAAATTTATCCCTTATCCGAATGATTCTAAATTCAAGTGCTTTAAAATCGCGTTTCTAATCGATTGAGTTCCAATTTTTTTCGCCTCGCTTTCGCTCGGCTCCATAACATAAACACTATTTATATAAGAAGGCGCCCAAAAAATAAGTTTTTTTTCGTAACCCGTACACGGCATAGAAATATATCCATTATTCTGACTAAATATAGATACATAAATGCCATATATCTCTAAAAATTGTGGTCGTACTACTCGTAGTAGCTTAAAATTGCGTTAATAACACATAAATTTCAAAAAATTTCTTGCCACGCTTACGCTCGGCGGCTCGGTTTACATAATAAAAATATTTGTATATGACTTATGTAATCTCTGCAACTGTCTTCAAAATTAACTTTTTTGGGGCCGAAAGTGTTGGGCCGAAGATGTACTGGGGCCGATAGTGTACTGGGGCCGAAAGTGTTGGGGCCCAAAATGTACTGGGGCCGAAAGTGGTGGGGCCGAAAAGTCAGGCTCCCCATTCGACGGCTGAAATTCAGTTGGCGGTAAAAAAATTTCATTTATATAGGTGCCCGAAAAGTCAGTCTGCGGCGGTAAAAATTTTTACTCCGTTAATTATTATGAATAAAGTCAATTCTATCATATAATTATGCTTTGAAATTTAATTGAAAAACCAATTAATAAAAATGGACCATACCTATTTTCACTGTGCTGGGTTTGGCTTCAGAACCATGCAATAAAACAGCAAGTACAGTATAACATAGTAGCAGTTCCATAACCACCTTTCTGAAATAAGAAACAAATGATTCGGTTTGGAATTCAAAATATATAAATAAATTGGAAGGCTGTAGGCAAAATTATACTTCAACATTCTAGATTTTTAAGAAATATTACAAAGTGTTTTTTTGTCCTCGAATCTGAAGGGGGCCCCACTTAAGATATGGATGACTTTTTTTATTATAGCTTAATTTAGTTTAAAAATTTGTATGGTCTCAGAGTGTTTCTTTGTAAATATCTACCATACTATTCAAACCAGAATATCAGCTGGTGACAACGCCGCATGCAGGTTCTCGAAAATAGCCCAAAAAAATTTGGCGCAAAAATGAGTTATGGGCCAAATGACGTCAGTGTTGGCGCCTAACCCCAATTATGATCTGATATGACTACAGTAGCATAATGAGCATTCTGGCAAATAGTTTTTGCCACCAAAATGGTTTTTAGGGCCTTGTGGCGACAATTTTGAAAAAAATCACGTGTGATCAATCAACAAACTTCATTTTTGATTGGTGTCCACTTTTGTTATGCAACATCAACCTAAATTTTGTTTTTAGCTATCTTAGCGCTTTTCAGCGATAACTTAATTTAGATCCCCTCCCATTGACTAGTGCATGATGTGAATATCTTAGTGACCATTGAGTACAAAACACGGAGTCAATTGAGCCGTGAGATACCAATTTAAAAGTGTTATTTGTTCTATTATTAACTAATATTTTGAATTTACTTACCCAAAATATCCTCATACGTTATCCTTGCAATTACATTGTACTTTGGTCAGTCTTCAACGATGTGACGAGGAGCAACGGATAGAAATATACTTCATCAACAAATCAATTACGCGATAACATGACAGCTGAAGTCAAAAAGAGAATTCGATTTCTTTAAACATTAAAAATAAATAACGAATAACTAACAATACGAAATTAACAAAGGATCAAACTTAATGCCTGAAAAAGTTGTTGGACGAAAAAATATGATCAAAAGTCATAGTATTCTAGTAAACAAGAGGTAGATAGCTGTACTTCTTGATCGGGTATAAAAATTCCCGGAAAAAGAAGTGTACTTTAGCGCACTAAAGTCATAGCTGACTATCTTCAAAATCCCAGGAGAATCTAGGGACTTGGCAGATTGTTATTAACTTGACCTACATATCGCCGAGACCGAATGATTATATAATACGTCTCCAAGGAGATGTACGTGTGGCAGGTTGTTGATTTTTATAATCGAGTCGTATTTGCTGAAGACCTATATAAAACACTGTAATATATGATCTAACACATTTAGTGTTACGTAAATGCTACTGATTTATGCTTAAATATCAGAATGTAATTGCTAAACATATATCACTTTGCTACGTCATGAATAATTATGAAATCCTTAGTTACATTTTGCAGCCCTTTATAGCCTTTACGCTATGAGATGCTGCATGTATTTTCGGTAAATTGTCCATTATAACCAAATATTCCCGACTGAGCTAAAGAAATGTAGCAACAGTATGGGCGTTTAGCTTAAAATGTGTTTTTATCTCCCATTAACCCCTATACTAAATTGCTGTGAACCTTATGGGTTGCATTTCCAAAGCCGAGAACTTAGAACATCGTTTCAATGAGCGAAAGTGATGGCATATACATGGAAGATAAGGAAAAGTAACGAACGCAGTGCGAAGTTTTTTCTGTACACCACCGTTATAGAAGTTTGTCCTTTATCTTGACGATATACATAATGCCATATATATATATATCAATCAAACCAAATCCTCAATTTGCCTTACAATTGCGTTTACTTTCTAACCCTTTAATTTCAAAATAATATGAAATACATAATGTATACCGCGATCCATGCAAAGATTAAATGTGCATGGATCTCTGTATACAGTAGGCTGTATACTAATAATTCAAATAAAATTCAATACAAAATATATCTACCATTTCAATAATGTAACCACTATCATACATTTCATATAAAAAGCTACACACTTAATATTTTTAAAAAATAATTATCTTTTTAGCAATTCGGTCAGCTACAGCAATATTACCATTTGGTAAAATTCGAATATCTGTTGGATATTTAAGAACACCTTCTCCGAATGTAGAATGTGGTGTTAAGTCCGGTTTAAACACTTGAATAAACGACTTGACAGTTGAAACACAAGCCAGTATAAAACCACACTGGTCTACTGTTATACCAAGAAGCTGGCTCTGTTTCTGTGACGGGCAATTCCAAATACGGTTTTCGGGGTCATTCCAAATATTAGTATGCGAAACCGTCTGCAAGTGTTCTCCCTCTTCAGTATAAGCATGGAGGCTTCCAGTGTACATATCTGTAATGTATATTTTTCTGTCTGATGATACGGCAATTCCAAATGGTTCATTTAGAACCCCTCTTCCAAATTCATTTACCAATTGTAACTCGTTGTCAAATACCTTTACTGTTCCGTCTAACAAGTCCGTAACGTATGCATGCGAGTTAAACTCGTTCCATGCAACTCGAACAGGAGATTTTAATCCAATTTTCAAACCAACTTCTTTAATGATGTTCATGCTTTTGTCCAACATCACAACACGAGTAGGCGTAGTGCCAGTTACTATCAAATTATCATCAGATGTTCTACATAATCCTTGGGGTGATCCAAAATGCATTGTTAGACATGCATCATGCTTGCGAACACAGTAAATTGAGTCATGCCATGGAATGGCAACAAACAGAATTGTGTTGCCAAAGAAATCAAATTGTGATGGCTGCCCGGCGAGGAGGACCTCTCCATGATTCAATGACTTCAATGATAAACTAGATCCAGGAGGTACTGAAGCCCCTGGTGGTCCTCTTGCGATGTTTTCACCATCTTTACCAGAGTCACCATCCTTTCCAGGGTATCCTGTAGGTCCAGGAGGTCCTCTTTGACCCGGACCTCCAGAAGTATCTGGGTCTCCATTTTCTAGATCACTTTTTGAATCACTTTGTTGTAATTTAGTCTTGATAAATCCATTTCCGGTATCGATGTAAAAAGTATCCGGATCGACAGGTTTGGTGGTATCCATTGGCGACCATTTTACAATCCTTTCAAAGTCGGCCAATACATCGGTGCTTACTGTATTCGGTTTGTGTCCTAAATTAATTAGAATACGTGTCTTTGATTCAAGTTCGCGTCTAAGAGATTCATTTCTATAAAACGAAGACTTACAGAATTTTAAAGACTCCAGAATTAAGTCTAATTCTGAGCACAAAACGTCCTCAAAGTTGAACAAGTTTACATAAAGTGTTTCTACTTTCGCATTGTAATAAATAGTTTTCTTCAAGTTAGTAGCAGTGAGTTCATATCTTTCAATAATTCGTTTCTGTTCTTTCAAAATATGATCCAAAATGTCGATACCATGTGACATTTGATCTATTTTCCTTTTATTTTCGTCATAATAATTTTTACAAATTCCACACTTCAACTTCTTGCAGTGACCGCAATATTTCAAATAGCACACGATTCCGCATTCCGAGCATCTCCTCTTCATCCCAGATTCTTTCGACAAAATGAAATTCAGCACTGAATTTGATTGTTTACTCCTTGATATGCTAAAACCATCTAAACACTTCGGACGAACTACATATAACTTTCCTTGTTGATATCGTTTCGACCAGAATTCACGAATGCAATCCCCAGCACAGTAGACAGAGAAATGTAATAGGATTTTCCAGTAGTCTGTTGCAAATGGTACAAAATAAGTGGCGAAGAGACAAACCTGAAAATAAACGTATATCTTAATGTCTTTTATATTAAAATGTATGATCATACGGTCTGAAGTTATTTCTTTGTTTGGGCTAATTTTTCATGATATATTCTCTTCTATTCAATGGTCACTTTGTTACGGATCATGTCATTGGCCTATTTGAATCACGTGATCAAACACTATTCTACCAAAGCTTAATTCTTAATCATTGAAATCGTTGACTATCTGGAAAAAGATGAAATTGACTTCCGTTTGATATCCAGCAGATTGTCGCAGATATCAAACAGGACTAGAATTATTTGCGTTTTATAGCAAACGCTCATCATTTTGATGCAGTTCTACCGTCTAGTCGCGGAAACATTTTGCAAAAAACAAAGAATTAAAAACATGATTTAAACACTAATCACAGGTTTATGGAACTTTTGACATCCAATCTTTAGACCCCAGTTTTTTCACCCCCGCGAAAATCTCAGAAGTGCGGGCCTTAACCCCATTCTAGGTTCAAGTTTATATTTTCGGATGGGCAGGGCCCGAGGGCAAAATTATAATTTTTTCGAAATAAATCAAAATTTGCCCTGGGCTCCTAAAATTGGTCAAACCCAAAAATGGTATTGGACTAGAGCTTTCCAAAAATATATGGGTTGATGGGGTTTAGGCCCGGACTTCCGAGATTTACGCGGGGGGGGGGGCGAAAACTGGGGTCTAAAGGTTGGACGCCAAAAGTTCCATAAACATACTAAGTTACTAACCAATATGCAAGTTATAAAGGTTGCACTTTTCAGC
>JAUCNG010329956.1:0-12045 GCA_032353305.1 Cephalothrix spiralis
TGTGTCACAGACATAAGTTGTTGAAGAGATAAAACAAAAAAATTATATGACACTAATAGAATTTGATGCCTTGAAAACTTTGGTAAGTAATTGTGGAGAGAGCTCTTCTTGTTATAATGACGTCACTTCTCCGGGAATCTTCGTTAAAATCTTATTCAAATCTAAAAAGTATTAGAAAATCAACTTTTGTTTTTCAAAGAAATGTTAATAAAAACGACTAAGAAGGGCCCTATGTAATTTATTATTTATGTATGAGCCAAAGGCTTTTTCTATCGAGAATAAATAAGGTAAGTTATTTTGAATCATTTTTTCACCTATAAAATTGGCTTGCTTGGAGATAGGAAACTTGTACTAAATGTAATTGTGGTTTGATGCCACATGTACCTTGATAAATGCGCGCCCGACTGTCCGTGCTAAATATGTATTGCGGATTTGAATTTAGCACGTCCAGCCGGGCCCGGTTATGACAGTGCCTAGATAGCACAGTTTCCCGGATAAGTTTTTGGAATGGCCCGCTCCAGTACATTCTCCTACGCAGAGCTCTTTAATTTTGAGATTAGCTTTCTAAATTGATTTAATATACATGGCAGAGTAATAAATCCATAGGCTCAAAGAAAATAATAACACAAGTTTAACAAAAGCTTTCGGCCTTTGGCCTTCTTCAGTTGTGAAAATCGAAACTGCCCTTGGGGACAAGATGTCTCCAGTACTGATACTGAACATCTTTATAAACACGATTAATTATTACTAATTGTACTCTCGGTATCCTTAATCTATGACTTAATTGACTGGTGCATTACCTGGAATAGATTCTTCAGCTATAATTTCCATTCCATTTTCCAATTCGTGTTTGACAGCATCTTTAAAATCGGTGGCATCATATGAACTATAGTACGCTGATTGTCTATCAACATTCAAACATTTTTGAGGATATCTTGCAATTATATTTGCCATTTGAACTGCCGTACCGAGAGCTAAAAATAACAGAGACACAATGGACATTACCAAGAATAGATAGAAAGAATGTGCATCGTTTATTGTACATTTTTAGCGATTAAAAAATTCATTATCTGTATAGAAACGCTTTCTCTCTCAAATTAAAAATGACGGCATCCTGATCAGGCATATACAAATATCTTCGAGTTTCTAAAACCTTAAACGTGAAAATCCAGAATCTATTCATGACGAATCTTAGGTTAAATAGGTTCAGAACTTTAGTTTTAATTTCCAAAATGGCTAAATTCTAAACATTTTAGCTTTTGTTCTTGGTTTGAGATCATGCGCATGCGCGTTTTAGGGTTGCGCATCCGCAAATCGAAAATATTACACCGGATTCCGGAACTTAATAGAGGCATATTTCTATCTGTCCGCAAAACATTTATATGACGTCAAATTAGCCTTTATCGAGTTATTAACGATTTAAATAGGTGTTACATTTACATGTACAAGTCATCATTATCTCTCGTTAACTCTGAAACGAGAGATTTGTTTTACGTAATATAAATGTATTACGGACACATAGAAACATGCCTCTATTGTTCCGGAATGCAGTGTAATTTTTTCGATTTGCGGATGCAAAACCTAAAACAATCATGATCTCAAACAACGCACAGTGGTCAATTTGGCATCAAAATTTGGAATAAATACAAAAAATTCGTAGAAATTTTTTCTTAGAACAATGATGAATTCTGCGCATGTTCCTTGCAAGTCATTCACAAAAACTACAACAAATTCTACATCTCCAAACACTTTTAACTTTGAGAAAAAAATAAAAATAAATGCAGCTTTTCTAGAATTTCGAAATTTTTATACGTGATTATACATGTCCAATAGATGCTTAGTAAAAAATTTAATTAAGTTTAGATTTCATTCATTATAAGTGCACTTATTAACCCGAACCCAAAACCGAACCGAACCCAAAAAACCTTGTATGCAAAATTTCGTACCGAAATTATTTGTTTTTGAATTTTGTCCAGTTTTTTATGCCAAATCGGCCAGATACCAATAATCATAGGGCAAATTCGCTCAAGTGTGTCTAAAACCGCCTATCCACGGCCGGAGTTAACACTCAACTTATAATGTTGATCAATGTTGAAAAGATTATATGAACATGTAAATTATTTTTTCAAAATATCTTTAAAACTACATTCAAATTAACTACATTCAAATAAATAATGGTATTCAATATGTTCAACCAAGCCATGACTTCATTTATAAAGCTAAGGCACGTTTTGTATTTAAGTAAAAAATATATAATAGAAATCAATATAACCAATGCAATTAAAATAAGTACGAATCTATTATGCATGGTTTAGTCATTGCTTCGCACATAAATTGTATGCACACACACACATACATATTGTACACATATTATCAGTAAGTGTGTACGCAGGATATTTAGGATTTTAAAATGTATACGATTTAATCTGGCTTCTTTAACAATGGATGACACAATTTTAGTTGCAACTATAGCTATGTTCATCAATGATCTAAGAACTATTAAATTACTTGTGGAAGATTTCGGTGCTAACCATAACCTGGAGTATCCTTTATTGAGGGTGGGTAGTTGTTCGTTATTACATCTTGCTGCAGAGGTTAGTAATGTCGAAATAACCAAGTTTCTTTTACGGTCAAGAGCTAATGTTAATTTTCTAAGATTTGACGGCGCTTCAGCATTACATATAGCCGCGACACATGGACGATGTGAAGTTGTAGCTGCATTAATTCAAGGTGGAGCAAGTGTGAATTTGCTAAAGACTACCGGTTATGGTGATTCAGCATTACATTTAGCCGCACAAAATGGACATTGTGACGTTATATCTGTTTTAATTAAAGGTGGGGCAAATATTAATTTCATACGGCCTGACGGTGCTTCAGCATTACATTTGGCAACGCAGAATAGACAAAGTGAGGTTGTATCTGCATTAATTCAAGGTGCAGCGAATGTTGATTTCCAAACCTCTTTAGTTGCTATTGTTAACAATGATCTAAGAACTATTAAATTTATCGTGGAAGCTTTCGGCGCTGACTATCAACTTCCGGATAAATTTTACCGTCCTTCACTTAACTGTTCATTTCTACATCTTGCTGCAGAGCGTGGTGCAGTTAAAATAACAAAGTTTCTTTTACGGTCAGGAGCTAATGTTAATTTGCTAAGAACTGACAGCGTTTCAGCATTACATTTAGCCGCAAAATTTGGACATTCTAATGTTGTATCTACATTAATTCAAGGTGGGGCGAATGTTGATTTGCAAACAAATGACGGCGCTTCAGCATTACATTTAGCCGCACAATTTGGATATTCTAATGTTGTATCTACATTAATTCAAGGTGGGGCGAATGTTGATTTGCAAACAATTGACGGCTTTTCAGCATTACATACAGCCGCGCAAATAGGACATTGTGATGTTGCATCTATATTAATTCGAAGTGGGGCAAATATAAATTTATTAGATAATTGTGGATGTTCTACTATCTATAAAGCTGCATCTAATGGGTACATTGATGTTTTGTCTGTCCTTGATCAAAAGGATGCGAATACTAACTTGTTTGGGAATGAGGTTATTTCAGCATTAAATGCTGCAGTTATTTATGGACATTTTGATATATTTAAGTCTTTACTTAAAGTCATTGATAATTCGTTGAATTTTGAAGTACCGGTAGACCTTAGGTCAGCGCTTAGGAATGCAGTTAAATCTAACAATGTACAAATAGTCGAATATTTAATACAATGTAGAGGCGTCACAGTAACTGTTGATCCATATATACTTTTAGACTCAATAGCATCGTGCTCATTCAAACTCTTTTCCTATATTTTCTCTCATTTCCTTCACCCAAATGAAACAATTGATATAACTTTAGACCATAACGACAATGCAGATGAGAATATTGATAAAGATATTCAGCGAATACTAGACGAGCTAAAACAATGCAAGGATTTTTCAACAACTCACAAAGATTTACCTGGTTTTTCAATCTATCTTAATGATATAATTCATAAGTTTATAAATATAATTCATAAGTTTATAAATTATGAAATAAAATTTTATAAAGATATTCAAAATCATAAGAACACAATGGACAAAATTTTAAGAAGTTCTCACAAACATTCATCTAAGTTTCCAAAGTTTATGAAATACAAACATAGTCTATTTATGAATCAGAATGAGGACTCAAATTTGATTATAAGAGTGTGGATTTTAATTAACAAAAGGCCAGAAACATTGAAACAGATAGGCACAGGATCATTTGGGACTGTATTCAAAGGTACCGTGCATAACAACAACAACAATATCGATGTAGCGATGAAAAAAATGAATGTAGAATTCTACAAAAGAAGCAACTTCGATGCGCTGATAGAGGAAGTTGATAAAATGAGTGTACTCAGTCATAAGAATATAGTTAAACTTTATGGTGCAAATTATGACAATTTCGATATTCCTGATGCAGTCGTGTGGATTTTTATGGAATGTTGTGATCAGGATCTCAAAAAGTACTTTATTGATGACGGTAAATTAAACAACAGAAATCCTGGATTGTTATTGGATTTTGATCATTATTCCCTATCAGTGCATGATGCATTGAAAACAATCCTACAGATTTGCAATGGCCTGAAATATCTTCACTCGAAGAAATGCATCCATAAGGACCTTAAACTTACAAACATTATGCTCACGAAGGATTCTATTGTGAAGATTTGTGATTTCGGTTTGTCTGATTTCGTTAAAGATGAAGTTGAGCACTCAAACCAAATTAAAGGAACTAAATTTTATATGGCACAGGAATGTTTTCGCGGTGAATATTCCGCGAAAACAGACTGCTATGTGCTAGGATTATTGTGCTATGAAATTTGGATTGGTAACTTGTACTATAAAGCGGATTTTTTCGTAGATTTATTCAAATCCAAAAAAGATAGAAGTAAAAATGTTGTTGAATTCATGAGAGAAGGCAGGAGGCCGCCATTTATTGAACCAAATAACCCACCAAAGATTATTCAAAAGTTTATAACTACGTGTTGGAGCCAGAATAGAACAAACAGACCGACAGCTGTAGAATGCAGATCTAAGTTGAGGAATATTCTAATGGTTTTGAAAAGCGCTGTACCAGGATTAAGAAAATGTAACTCACAGGAAATAGAAACAAAAAACTAATTTGTTATTATTTTCGCTTAAAAACTGCCAAAATTAGTTTTTCGTATATCTACATGTAGGGGACAGTTGTAAAATAGTCTAAAGAAATAACATAATATAAACTGCGAATGATTTTTAAAAGGCAGTTGTAAATAAATGTTAAATTGTAGTCTTAGGAATTAAACTTATAAAGGTCGAAACTTTGTTTACTGCGTTTTTGTTTTGTTTTTGCCTGTTCTAGTCTGTTTGCGGATTTTATTTTTTTTAATTAAGATTTTTTATTATAATATTAATGAAACAATGTTTGCGGATTATTACCACACATCCAACTATCAAGAACAAATTTCAAACCAATTGTATCTCGTATACCAGTACTCTAGTCAGTGCAGTATCGTGCCAGATCGTACTTAATAATTAGAAGCCATCGTATATATAGTTCGATATCTACACGCGATAACTTGAAATACATCGTGTTTTATTGGTTTAATCACAGAAAAAAAGGAGTAAATGAGTTCAATAATTATAATTATAGCGGATTGGATTGTGTGGTAATATCTAATTGGACATCTTGGAATCCGGTACATTTTTTAGAATTCTTTCGGTATTCGTTTTTGCGCGGAAGAATCGACCAAACCACTGATCTGGTATGGTTGATCCAGACGCAAATATCATACTAGAACTTGTCCAAAAAATTACCGAATTATATGACATACTATCTAGATTATTAATTAATAACTTACCGCTTCCACGAGCAACAACACGATTTGCGAGGCCCATTGAAAATGCTTCCTTTGCATCTACTGGACGCCCGGTTAAAATGAGATCCAAAGCTCTTGAGAGACCAATTAATTTAGGTAAACGTACAGCACCACCGTTAATCAAAGGAACACCTAAAACGAAAAGAAATATAGGGGGGGGGTGTTAAAAAAGTGTCAAGTTGTACTTCATTTTCGGAAAATACACATTGTTCTAAGATACTTGGCGAAAAAGAAAGAAAACATTTGGCGCCAAAAAAAACCCTGGAAATCGCACCTGAAGATTTCAGCACTAACGAAGTGTCAGTTCCCATAATTATTTGCGATAGCCTAATCATAAAACTATGTGCGCCATTCGATTCCCTGATGTCAAAAACCCCTATTTACATCAAAATTTTATTACCCTAGCCCAATAAAAAGTCTCAAAATTAAGCAAAGCGGATTAAGGGGCGTCTCAAAAACTTGCCGTTTTTTAGGAAATAGAATAATAGTAGTATATTTAAAGATATCTCGTTCGATGCAGTCCTATTAAAATTCTTAATTGAACTACGTATCTGCGGAATCGACAATAGTCAGCCATGTTTGCATTTTAGCGTCGAAATAAGGCAAAACAAAAAAAAATTGTTCCAACTTTCCAAAAAGTAGGGCATCAATCTAAAAAGAAGGACAGGTATCCAAAAAGAAGGAAACGCAGGACGCCTGGGAGGACAGTGTGGTAAAAGCAAAGATTCCACTTTATTAAACATATTAAAATGTAACGTACTTACCAAACCTTCTACAAAATATACCAAGAATAGCGGACTCATCTAACACACGTAAATCACACATACAAGCCAACTCAAGACCTCCTGCTACAGCATACCCCTCTATCGCAGCTATCACAGGCTTCTTGAAATATCGTCTAGTTGGTCCCTGAAAAGATGCTTTCTAATTATTTATTTTGTGAGCCGGTCGTAGTTATCATAAATGTCATGGCAAAGGCAAATTAGTATGGTTAACAATACAAATGTACTGTGATATTTCGAGCCTATAGTCATATGTGGACAGGAAAACCATAGACTGCGTGCCTGATCCTATGGGTTCTGTTCACCGTACTAGGCTAATAGAAGTCTATATAAAATATATGTGACCGCTAATTTCCGTGGTGAGGAGGGTCATGTTTGAAGGCGGAAATTTTGCATATAATGTGTTTAATTTCATTGCGAATAAGTTGGGAAAATTGCGGTTATAGCCGCTTCATATACCCATCGTTAACCCCTGTTCATCGCTATAGGTTCATTTCCAGCCTACATGTAACTGCCTAAGCCAAATGTAATCTTTTCGGTTGACTGTTCCAAATTGGGTAGCGATCGCTTGCCAAAGGAAAGTCTCGGAACAGAGAAGACCCCCGGGTGTCTTCCCAATCCACATGTTATACTGTATTTTTCATCGTTTGTTGCTAATGGTCATCCTTGACCGAGCCAACCAGTATGCGGTCAATTATTGGACCCCTGTTAAGTCTCGAACTGGGATATTCTCCCGATTTTCAATTTGAATATTCATAGCAAATGGTATTGTATTATACCATTACTTTAAATGGAGTTAATGTAATTTTTCTGTATACGCGGTTCATATTGACTATTCAGGGTGTCTACAGATTTACCAGGATCATTTTCCCTGACTTTCCATGACCATTTCTAACCATTTTCCCTGACTTTCTTAATTTTCATTATCAAAATATATTAGCAACTCTATATTTCGAAACAAAAACAGATTCATCTTAAAGTAAACAAATCTTACAAAAAATGTAATAAATCTGAGTTTTTCAGTACAAGACACGACATTTTTGGTATTTCAGAAAATTTTCCCTGACCACAAAGATGAATTCCCTGACTTTCCATGTCTCTCTCTGACCAATTTCCAATTCCCCGACTTTCCCAGTTTCCCTAACCCTGTAGACACCCTGCAGTATTAAAGGTTACATTCAATGTAGCGCAATGGTTAAGCGTCCGAGCATTTTTCTCTCTCTACATGTACGTAAAATCATTTAATTTATAATGAATTTTATATTATATTTACTTTCAAATATAACCTATAAAGTCGAGCCTTAATTGATCTTAATTTATGACACATCTGCGAAATTGTTTTGAATGAATTTGAATGATTTTTTTATTTATCGAATGCATATTATTAGATATTGAACTAATACCATAGATCCATTTCCTTGATCATCTTTAGACAAGTTTTCTAGAATGTTTTGAATATCGTTGCCGTCAGATCCAAACTCAGAGAGATCATACCCTGCACAAAAGTTACCACCTAAAATGAAAAATTAGTTGCAAATGTATTGATTAGATCATTCAAGAATTGCATAAAAGTTTTAGAAAAAAGATTTGATTATAAGGAATTTTAAATTCAATTCAATATTGATAGTTTACGAATGTTCAAAAAAGGTTTCAGCTTCCCTATTCAGAAATTAGTTACTGAAAAATATATTTTAAGAATTTATGGCAACAATATCAAAGACAGCTGGCAGTTTTCGATAAATACGCATGCGCGGTCGAGTTTTAGGGTTGCACATGCGCAAAACGAAAAAATTACAACGGATTCCGAATCAATAGGGGAGGGCATGTTTCTATCTGTCTGTAATACAATTATATGACGTAAATCCACCGTTACTGGTGTGTTGATAATGACGTCATAGTCGACACACCTATCAATAACTTAGTAACGGCTGATTTTACGCCATAGAATTGTATTACAGACAGATAGAAAGATGCCCCTATTGTTCCGGAATCAATTGTAATTTTTTCGATTTGCGCATGCGCATGCGCAACCCAAAACTCGACCACGCATGCTCATTTCACGAAAAATGCAAGCTAAATTTTTTTCTTGAATCCGTTGCAATTTTTTCGATTTGCGCATGCGCAACCTAAAACTCGACCACGCATGCTCATTTCTCGAAAACTGCCAGCTAAATGTTTTCTTACTTTGTGTACTTGCGACTAAAACCGCCTATCCGTCAGCCGCCGTGAGAATCTACACGACAAAATCTGTAAACCCTAAATATATTTATATATCCGGTATTCAATATTTTAAGAATTATATCAAACCTTTTCCATATAAAATTGCTATTTTCAATTTGTCATCATTCTCAAAGTTTTCAAATGCAGCTGCTAACTCTAATGATGTACTGTGATTTACAGCATTCCGTTTTTCTGGACGATTGAGACTTATGACAAAAATGTCACTAAGTCGCTCTGTTATGACATTTTGGCCTGCAATATCAATAGATATTATAAGTATTATCAATATTCTTTATTAATATAGTGCTAGTCCAAACTGATCAAGATTCAAACATTTACTTCAATCGTGTGAATTATCGTAATCAACGATGGGGGCAGATTCACTCGTACACATGCACTGTCAGGACGGTCCCTGTCTGAAATGTAACTGATCGCATTCGACCGTGCTGAAAATGTGGGGACAAATAATACTATAACTACGCCGACTTTTAATTTTTGACCTTAAGTTTGTGACCTTGGTATTTGAACTCTACTAGCGGCGTAAATATGAACTATAAAAAAGTTTCTTATTTGACCTCATGTTTATTGTTTAAAACAAATCGTGACTCTCTGTGATCATTTTCAGGTTTCATCATAATACTAAATATACCTATTTTGAACTTTAATGAACTTTAGATTCCAAAATATTAACTTTCGGTTTTTGAAATATTTCATAAGCTACCCGATAAATCAAACTGCGTATCTCTGATACGAAGACTTTTTGACATCGACCTCCGTGCCCAACGGCGCCTAATTATAATTTCGTTGAAAACTGATCATACATACTATGACTACTATAGTACCGTAGCCAATGTTCTAATGAAGTTTAAACTTGGATCAAAACCCAAGGAGGAATTAGATTTGGCGTAAGGTCCAAAAATGAGGTTTATCTCCGGAAGTCCATCATTTTTTTCAGATCTGAGAAATAGACTGTAAATTAGATTAGTTGACGATGAAAAGACATTGAGTAAAACGCCGTGCGACTTGTAATAACTGCACTGTAGCGAGCAGAAAAATCGTTTTGGTTTTGAGCTCTCTACAGCTCTGTGATAACAAGTCCCCAGGCGTTTTACTCAATGCCTTTTCATCGTCAACTAATCTAGTTTACAGTCTATTTCTCAGATCTGAAAAAGTGATGAACTTCCGGAGATATTAATGGAGAACGCAAAAAAACTGCGATTTTATCGGACGATGTTAACGCTGGAATGCCCCTTAAGTGGACAGACATACATAACATGCAGACATCAAAGAATAATTACACGAAAACATGTATGAAACAGGGAAGCAGAATCTCAACATAGACATGACTACGCAAGAAGTTCCTCATCAGCTACCTTTGGACACGGTCGTTTCGAGACATAAGGGTATAACGACCTTATATATAGACAGTGTTAAACGTGTGTCAATTTTATATTTTAGTGATTACTCAAAGATTGACGATCGATTGAATCAATAAAACAGGTTACATGCTGTTTAACACTTGATTTTGGTTCTTACCCGTACTTACCTGTAATAACAATTTAAGGATTCAACACTGGGAAACGGGCCAAAAAGTGTACAGGGCTATAGTCTGACTACTGGACTACCAGAATACCAACTCTAGAAACTTAAACAAAAATAACAAAATTAAATTTCTTCTTTACGGTGAACCTAATTTAACCATAAATTTATGATAATGAAGCATACAAATTGAAGAAGAAAAATCCTAAAGGGTAAGACTATGTCTCACCCAGCAATTTGGGTACTAGGTAACTAGAGAGAGTAACTAGAGAGAGACAAGAGAGGCCGGACTACTAGACTATAGTCCATAATACCAACGGGTGTACTGACTATACACAATTGGAAGGAAAAATTGGCGAGGGCGATATTTGTACCATTTTGTCCCCCCCCCCAAACGGTTTTGCATATTGGCGGATAGTTGACCCCCGAAAACTATATATTTCTGGAAAGGTCTTGGAAAATGCTTATCCCTCGGGGGGTTTAGTCAGTTTTGCCCCTAACTTCTGATCACTTTTTGGGGTCTTATTGATCAGCCC
Organism: Cephalothrix spiralis; assembly: GCA_032353305.1. Taxonomy (NCBI): domain Eukaryota; kingdom Metazoa; phylum Nemertea; class Palaeonemertea; order Archinemertea; family Cephalotrichidae; genus Cephalothrix; species Cephalothrix spiralis. The sequence continues at coordinate 10,965 of JAUCNG010329956.1, forward strand.
AACCCCCTGGGGGCAAAAAAAAGTCTGAATTTTTTTTTAAATCACAAAAAACACGTTTTTGCCCCTCACCCCTACCCAGGGGATGGGGCAAAATTCTAAACCCCCCGAGGGATCAGCATTTTCCAAGACCTTTCCAGAAATATATAGTTTGTGGGGGTCAACTACCTGCCAATATGCAAAACCGTTGGGGGGCGAAAATGGTACAAATATCGCCCGAGTCATCAATTTTCTGTCTAATTGTGTAGTCATATTCCCACACCTCGATTTTAGATGCAATGCCTTTACTTAGGTGATAAGGTATCTCTATTTAAATGAGTTTCCATGCATGGGTTTTATCACTTTATTGCTGTATTAATAAGGACCCTTACGAAAATGGGCAGCAGTATTTCTTAAAAAGCCACGCTAAAAACCGCAATTACGAGAATACAGCGGCTCTCACTACCACGGTTTTCAAAAGCCGCGGTATTTGGGGGAAAGCCACTGTAATTTTTGAAATACCGGGTCTCTCTAAGGCCGCGGTTTCTAAAGATGCAGCTTTTACTCGTTTATCACGTAGCACAAGTTGCAGATATCAAAAAATACTATTAATTTCCTAAAAAGGGTCAAATTTTCTAACTATTAATTCCAAGTCGATTGTATTTCTATTCTTTAAACTTGAGGTATTTCCAATAAATTAGTGTTAAATCTCATTTCATAGAAAATAGACAGTCCCCATACAGCAGTGCCGATGAAAGCCCTGGTATTTATTAAACAATATATATATATATAGAAATCCCCGGTAGAAGGCCAAAACATGCAGCGTGCTTACATTATATACATCTTGGCAAAATATATAAATAAATTGCTTGCTTTAATTAAGCAGCAGTAGTGTCATTATAAATATCCTTATCAGAAACTTAACAAATATAAATAATTGTATCACCTTAGATTATGACCAGGGACCTACTTGGTTTATCATCCATTAGAGACTGGTTTCTACGATCTTCTAAGGACTAATATTGATTCCCCAAAACTCCCAATGAGTATCGGAGCTATATTCTCATAAACTGTCTCAAAATTATTCTACCTTCCGAGTTGTAGT
>JAUCNG010331067.1:0-12038 GCA_032353305.1 Cephalothrix spiralis
GATTTTATTTCCAAGTATTGTTTTTTGACCCTTTATTTGTCACTTTCCTAATACATTCGATACAAATCCAAATCAATAAACGTCTCTCCTGTAAAAGTCCATAAAATGGAGTTAAGTTAAGTCTCTTTACTTCGTGGGGGCAAATTTGTGGCCCCCAGTTTAACGCTCTAGTTCATTAAACTACAACTAATTATCTATATATCTAATTTATAAGTTGATAGTAATCAAGAATGGTCTAGTGATTTATCTATTGGTCTAACATTATTTTCATACCGATAAAGCAATCGGCCATTCTTTATTATTATCAACTAAGAAATGAATATACTAGTTCTAGAACCCGGATGTGTTGCAGGGCAAGAGCGCTCCAGAGCAAAGCTTTGGATATAAAATTATATTCACTTGATGGAATTGCGCAAAATAAATAATGCATATAATAAAATTTGGAAGCCACGTATTGGTTGCCGCTAATGTGGTTTTGTCACGTGACTTGTTAATGCAACTTATACAGTTCGAAAACCATGAAATAGTGCAAATATGAAGACCATAGGAACGTTACTACATAAGTCCACATTGAAACAAAACCACAAGAGCAAAAAAATATCAAAATACAGAGCTTCGGCGCTGGCGATATCAGGTATATTACACGCCATTGAATGGCTACGAGGAAACGAGCCATTCGTATCTATTGTAAGGTATCTACGCGTTATTCCGTCGATTTTAAAAGTGTCTGGACGCCAGGCCCGACCGTCCTAAGGCCTCCCGATGCTTACGTTTATACGCCACTATAAAATAATTTGTCTTTGTATCACAAGTGGACTTTAATATTTGGTTACCTTTCTATTTGGTTTCATGTTAACCAGATAATTATATGATATGGCTAAAAAGGTTGGTCATCATTTTAATCAGTCTATTTCAGCTGATATATTAAGATCAAGCATGTTCTTTTAATTCAAATAAATATAAATTGTACAGATAAAAAGAAACGTACTAAACTGTACAAACGAAAATGAAAACCACAACAGATATAGAGGATAATGAAAGGCAAGACATGTGTTTTGACTTTCTCATAAAAAATATACCCTCTAGCATGCTTTTATATTATTTCTTTCAACACGCATAAAGAAACTAGTCTTCATAATAACTCCCTTGCAAAGACAGGAAATTCTGGGATAGATTAAGATGGAAATTTTGCCACAGGTAAAAAGCAAAATATTATTTGAAATAATCCTTTCAACAGAATGCACGCACCGGATATCAAAAACATTAGCAGACAAAAAGAGATATGATTCACTATTAATAAGGGTAACCCTTTTGTAGGATCTCCATTACCATAATTGGCAAAAAATAAAATATCGTAACTTTGCATTTATTGTTTGTATGAAAGTGTCTAATTTGTTTACTAACTATTAAATATGCACGGCTGACGGATAGGCGGTTTTAGACACACTTGATTGTCCAGAAAAACCGTTTGCTGGAATTTTCCTTCTGATGTATGCTTATTAACCACAGAAAACCAGTGTGCATTAAATGCCGATGCAGACCTGTTTAATAACCACATTTGCCATTTCCATCCGCAAAAATCTCTTTTTCAACCCGTTGGTTACTCTAGTAAATGAGAGATTAATATATGTACTAAGTACATTGTAAGAACTACTTGCTCACATAGAGTATTTTCCGACATTTTGTCTAATAATCGGTCAACTATCTGATAATACTTGAAATAAAATTCTACATACTTCTTACGGGACTCGATCTTGCGACCCTTGCGACACTAACGTTGTTTGTTAGCAAATAGACTAAAACGATGATGAATGATTAACTATAATAAACAAGAACGAACTAGTAACATAAGTATATAAATATAGCCGTAAATATTTGATATATTAAAAGTAGACAATTGATTTGATCTTCATCATCACCATACCTGCCGCGCTAAAGTACGGGTTTATTCCTGGGTTTTAGCATCCTGTATAAACCCGAACAATCTTTAGATACTAGTCCACCATTTTGAATAATAGAATAAATATTATCATTGTTCGATATAATACAATGTAATTAGCGATTTAGCTCAATGACTTAACGCGCTTGTACCTGGCTATACCAAGTGTCTCAATTTCGCAAACGGGCGCGTGTCAGAACCTAAAATTTTATTAGAAAAACTAACTGAGAATTGGACAAAATGGTAGAAATTACGCTATAAGAGCAAGAGGATGTATCAATGTACATAGTACAGATATTTACAACTTGTTCACTAGAGTACATCATACGACCAACGGTGGTTCATTGTCTTGAACAAAAAATCCGGGAAAAGAACTGTACTTTAGCGCAGTGCCCTTTGGTCCACTGCCAGAATGAATTACTGGACTATGGCCATCATATTAGCCGAACTTTGACTGTCCACATGACATTTTTCTGTCACTGGATCATAACGATGAAGAACATCACATCTCTTGCTGAAACTCATTAAGTAATAACGAATTTCATCTTAGTGATAGCGCTTCTATAATGATGTAGCTTCAAGCTCCCACAAAAATGATAGGGATTCTTATCGTACCTAATTTGGCCACGATGGCTTGTGCTAGAGCAAAGTACCCGAGGGATGAGAGGGAGAGACCTTTTTCACAAACACGAAAGCTGGGGACGCAGAGTGATTAGAAGTCTAATTGGGAAATAACACCTGAGGTAAACTAAAGATAGTTTTCCAAATAGGGTCCATAAGAAGCAACTAAGCAATACTTCAACACTTAACACAAATGTACTTGTCAAGATGAATAACAAAAGTATATCACTTTTTGTTGACAAAACAAGATATGAAATTTATATTTGACTAATGTACAGTTGTAAGTCAATTCATTATATATATTTTTACACGGTATTTAGTTTGCTTCGATAACAATTCGCGAGGAATCATCACTGGCGTTTTATAATCGCATCCGTGACGCTAATATACAAATCGCGCGTGCACATTGCGATCTAAGTCAACTGGTTTCTATCGTCGAGTATTATAAATATTACTGTATGCCTAGTAAAATATTTCAATATTCCAGTCGACCTCCGGTCTTGTAAAATTACTCGTATTGATAAATCGAACTATACATCACTTACCCATACGGTAATATTATATGATTACACTGTAATCGGTTCATTTTATGTCGTCCTTCTCAAATCATTCCGAATTGTACGCTCATGCAAATTCTCGTATTCAAACCCAAATTATTATATAATAAGATACGGAGTTGTTCGGATCGGCCTATTAAATAAAACAATTGTATTAAGTTACACTCGGGAAATGGCAAATTAAGGCACTGGGCCCGTATTCAACAACCGACTTAAAACTTAAGCCATACTAATTAGATAGGATAAGACCAATATTTTGACTTACGTCGATTGTTGAATACGGGCCCAGGAGATAAACGATTCACCTAAGCAAATTTAAATATGTAACTCGGGGATCACGGCCGTATACATCGAAAGTTATCATTGAACAGTGTAATCAACGATGCCTACGATAAAGGACATATGTTATAGTTATCTAATACACATATTCTTAGCAAAATATGCAATCCTAATGGACTAAATAGTCATTTTTGATCACGATAGACCAATGATCACTGTCCCTATATAGGCAACATTTTCACCTCCCACCCACCCCCCCCCCTCCAGTAATATATAGACTGGAATATTGCCCTAACAATAATAAGCCCCTTAAATTTACTTAAAAAACTATGAAACAGTCATATATTAAGTCAGGTACAGAAAAAACGCCCAAACGGAGAGGTGCCCAACTTATGGAGGTGCCAAAATGGGGAGGTTTTACTGTATTATCTTATTACCCGACTTACAAGGCTATTACATGGTTTGTTTACGGTTGACTGAAAGTAGTACAACTTCGAGATTGTAACTCCAAGGTGATATTACTACGCGGTATCGTCCTTTAAAAGATCGAATTTTATAAGTTGAAAATTTGAATATTTAAATATTTTCTGATGGTAATACGATTATTATGGTTGGACTGTTTTATAGTGAAACATTCCCTATATCTGATCCTATCTAAGTCAACATGCCATCAGCTGATCGGAATTATTATCTTCGTAGAACGAAAACTTCGTCCCCAATCTTTTTGCAATTATTTTCATAGATTGATGGCACCGCTGGGAGTCGACATAGAGTACGGACTCGGTACGGAGTATCGAAGGTGGTCGAAGCGTTGAGGAGTCAAACCCTAAGTCATAGATCGATGGACGATTGTCTCGGGTAGTCTCCTAAAGCAAAAAATACAAGGTTAACTTATTCACCTTTAAAACGCCTTAATAATTTTTAAGCTCTATCTTGAGGTGAAAATTATGCCAAAATATGTGAGGACAGAAGTAAAACATATTTGAAATTAAAACTCCTTGATATCGTTATTATCACCCATGAAACTGTGAAGCTTATTGTGAGGGCGTCAGATGACTGGCTCAAATAGACACATATGGTCCGCTTTATGAGCATTTACCCTTAATCCTGTCGACCTCTCCCACACTCTAATCTATTTTATATATATATCGATTAGCAGTGGGATTTACCCCGAAGGGAGGGACAGCTTTCACTCCACGTCACATAGGGGCAGTATACGCTGAAGAACTTGCTCAAGGTTCCTCCCGATGGAAAGTAGTGTCGAGCTCGGGTCTCGAACCTGGGACCTCCGAATACAAAGATGCATGCTCGAACATTTATGCCCCACAAATATACCGATTAGAGTTGGGTTTAGACCGAAGATAGCCTGACATCGTTCAATGTACGTGCTGCACGCTGACCGAGCCACCTACTATCGGTATATTTTATATTCTCCTGATGAGCGTTGTGCCAGGTTACTTTTAGGATCATATTATTGTGCCACAAAAGTCAATGTTGCGGTACATCATATTTAAAGTAATCAGTTGCAATACCTTGATACATTCTCCTCGCGGTATAGTTTTATATCCAGGAATAGTAGTAGGCATTTTAAGCATAAAATTCTTCATAAATAAGCAACAACATTTGATAATACCTTGCGGTCAAAATTATCCTGAAAGGCCGTTTGAAGCCGATCATAAGTCAAAATAAGTCAAGAGGTGTTTCTAGATTCTTTCTATGGTATAGATGAAACATTCCCTATACAAAAACCACGAAAATAAATGAAACAATATTTTGGTCCCGCGAGCCATATTATTTTAAAACCCCCATTTATTGTTTGAGCAGCCTAGTCACTTTTCAAAAGAGTAGAACGAGGAGTTAAAGGGTATTAAGATTCAGCTAATAAGATACATTACACATATGTTTTTAGACCTTCTCCAAACTAAGCATATATAGGCGTCAGATGACTGGCTCAAATAGACACAATGGTCCGCTTGCTGAGTATTTACCCGTAGGCCTGTAGACCTAACCCGCACTCTAATCTTTTGTTTCTATATACCGAGTTACCAGTGGGATTTTTATCCCAAAGGGAGGGACAGTGTACCACTCCACGTATTTAACCTGACTGAGCCACCTAGGAAGCTATGCGCTCAGAAACCGATGGAAAGTGGTATCGAGACTGGGTATCTATCCAGGGACCCCTGGATCGCTGACCGAGCGCTCTGACCACTATACCACCGAGCCAAGTCGTACTTGACTGACATAATTCATAGTATCTACTAATCCATTAGGTCAGTCCTCCTATAATCTCATATGTTTACCCAAGCAGGCTTTAATGAGGTTCAACCGTGTCAGAAATCATCAGAATACATGTTGGCAATAATGACATACAAAAAAGCAAGCGCTGAAGGCACGAGCCTAAAATGGTCCCCTTTAACTTCGAAATCAGACTACAGTTATATGTTGGCCTACATTGGAAAAAGCATGATATCAACCAAAAAAGTATGACAGATAACTAGAAATTACACAAAGAAGGACAAATTTGAGGACAGAATGCTTCAAATAAAATATGTCCTTCTATTGTGTCACCAAGCAATATATCTGAATTATAGAATTATCATAGGCCCCCCGCTATACGGTGATCCATCAAAAACTTATAACGCATCGCACGAAATGATAATTTGATGTGAAATTACTTATAGCAATGGAGACTTGCTTAGAGACATGATCACTGGACCCAGTGATCAATCAATCACAGACTTTATTTTGACCTTAGAGCATAGGGATACCCAAAGGTACATAAACGAGTCATGACAGGGGGATATTGCTTATCTTTTGTAACTGGTTAACATTAATTTGATTCTGTGAACTGATTCAAAACAAATATTTTCATTAACCCTATTCCTAAAGCGGTGATTTTGGTGGCCTAAAGTATTTTAAATTTCATATGTTAGGCCATTTCCGAGACCCTGTGGCCTTGTCGCTTGTTGAAGAGGGTTCATTAGAAAAGCGAAATGACGAAATGCGAAATGTTCATTGAAATTCCCCAAAAATCATATTAAATTTTTTTCTCTGGTATAAAAAATAATTAAAAACGTATTATAATCCATTTCTTCTAGCATTGCATGTAAAAACTCTACAAAAAAACAATTTTACAAATTTATATTCCGTATGTTCATATATGTTTATACGGAATAATTCTACAAAATGAAAATTTGTAAAATTGTTTTTTTCTTTGCGTTTTTGCATGCAATGTGTTATACCAGAGAAATAAATCTAATATGATTTTTGGGGAATTTGGGGCTATCGTTAAACCTATCCGCGATGCGTTGTTTTGAAATGCATTAAAATAATTTCTAATAGGCGCCCACGCAAAACTTAACAAAAATAAAAAATACAACCTTCTTATACGAGTCCTTAATGGCCCTACTTTTTCAGACTGTTTTCTTCGATAAAATAATTGCTTTTGCCTATGGCTGTACGCTTTTTTATAATAAACTTCAATTAACCGAATCTCTTAGAGGCAAAAAGAGAGAAAATCTTTTGGATTTAGATTTTACCTTGGAGGTGTTTTTACATATCGCCAGTGCGTTTATTGTAATGAAATTATAAATAAAAAAAGAAATTTATTGCAATGATAAAAGAATTAAGAAAGTTATGGTGACAAAATATATATTTTAAATGGCTCCCAAAGCAAGATCCCAAACTCCTACGTGGTGGTTTAGTTTATTTGTCAATGCAAGTCCTAATATGAGGCCGCCGGCCGCCGGCATACGGGGTTCATCCAGGGTAGGCTTTATCTTTTCCCAGGCCCTGGTTGAATTTGTATCAAATATATAAGATATAACATATTAAACCGGATACGAACCAAGTCGATCCTCTCTTTTTTTAAAGGCGACTTTCTGCGACAGTTATAAATATTTTTGTTTTACGAATCTTGACCTTATGTGACCATATCCTTAAATGTAATTTGATATGCAACAAGCCATAGTTATTCGATTCTTTTGAAAACAGTAGTATGATGTCACAAAAATGATGTTATGACATCATAAAAAATGAGTTTTCAGAAAATGGCACTTAGCCACTTAAAGTATTAATGGGTTCTCGACCTCATTTTTGGCATAAGTTTTTATTAATATCTAACCGTTTAGGCTGTACTGAGATAGCGAAATGCGGGTTTTCGCCGCTAGGGGCGCCCTTATGACGTCATTTAACTTATTATATAGCCTTTAGGAATCACCGTTCTAAGACCTTTCTAATGATACCACACGCTTTGCTAATCGAAAGAAAAACGATATTACATTTTGAAATATGACATAATTTATGTTTTGTTGACAATGAACTTCTATATACCGATTAGCAGTCGGGTTTATCCCGAAGGGAGGGTAAGCGTCCCACTCCGGACCAAGCCACCCAGGAGGCAGTACGCCCAAGGTTCTTCCCGACACTGTACTGTTTATTAGGGAACCCCCAAAAGCACGACCCTTAACTTTTAACATAAAAAATCAATAGAATCTGAGACATTTCAAATGTCAAAATATTCTAACCGATATGAATTTGATCTGATGATGAATTTAAATTTTTCATCAAGTGCGAAATTTTTCTGACATATTGAAATTTTCGTGCTTCAACTCTTGGGTTGTGACACTTCACAAATGTAGCCGTATTTATTGAATTGATGTCATTTCAGTTTTGAAATCAATAAATTACAAGAGGGATAAAAAGCAGCAAGGGAGTATGTCTTTATTTGACCCTAAAATGTGACGAGTATGGATCATTCAAAATACGAAATGCGAAATGCGAAATAGTCATTAAAATTACCCAAAAATCATTTTAAATTTTATTCATAATTAAAAACGTATTATAATCTATTTTTACTGTCGTTGAATGCAAAAACTATAAGAAAACAACAATTTTACAAAATTATATTCCGTATGAATTCTGTAACATAAATACACAATTGGATGGAAAAATTGGCGAGGGTGATTATTTTTGTACCAAAAGTGCCCCCCGTCGGTTTTTCATATTGGCGGATAGTTAACCCCAACAAACTATATATTTCTGGAAAGGTCTTGGAAAATGCTGATCCCTCGGGGGGTTTAGATTTTTGCCCCACCCCCTAGGCTGGGGGGCAAAAAACGTCTTTTTTGTGATATTTCAAAAAATTCAGAAGAAGAAAAAATTTGCCCCCAGGGTGTTGGGCTGATCAATAAGACCCCAAAAAGTTATCAGATCCACCCCTGGGTGGGGTGGGGGCAAAAAAATATTTTTCTGAATTTTTTGAAAAATCGCAAAAAATCAAGTTTTTTGCCCCTAACCCCTACCCAGGGGGTTGGGAAAAATTTCAAAACCCTCCGAGGGATCAGCATTTTCTAAGACCTTTCCAGAAATATATAGTTTTGGGGGGGTCAACTACACCAATATGCTATACCAATAATAACCATTTCGCATTTCGAATGAACCCGATGAATAGGAATTCGAATTCATTAAAAAGTGACACGTTTGTGAGTAATTAGGCTTATAAGATAAAGAGATAAAACGGTGGAAAGAAGCTTTGAAAATCTGTTGACATAATAACCTCTGAAGATCGAAGGATATCAAAATGAAATTAATTTTAATGAAAGCAAAGCTTAAGGGCTAAGTTAAGGCACATAAATATAATTGTATTTACTTTGGCAATTGTAAGTATGTTTACTATGTAAAATTATTCTAACCTCTTGCAATTATAGAGTTGGTTTCACCATTTAAGTCATGAATTTTTCAAAAAAAATGCGTCTTTTACGCAGCTAGAACTAATAATGAGGGTCTAAAGAAAAGGGGGGGGGGGTTACGCTTTCCCGATAAAATTTTTTTCCCGATCCAGCTAAGCAAAAATGTATTCCCGCTTCTAACTTCCGTTAAGTCACTTTTCCTGCTTCCCACTACCGTTAACCATTTATATTTTAAAATAACCACTCGTTCCTGTTAGCAATTTTTCTTCTTCTTCTGCTTTCCACTAAGTAATGGATGAGTTATTCTGCCACATGAAGATAGGGAGTAAACTGTATTATATATCTAAGAGTGCAGCTGGACACTGATCTGATTTAGATTGATTGTTTACAAAATCATTTTAAATTTTAATCGAACTGCAAAAATATCAAAATATAAAGATTTAAAAAGTAACATAATTTATCTGTTAATATCTCCTACGCAAGTCCATACAAAAAAGTATAATTGTAAACTGAGAAAACGAAAGTGCTAAACATGACGACACCTCTCCACTCTAAAATATTCCCAATAAATTGACACAATTATTGAACTGCAAAAATAGCAAAATATAAAGATATAAAAAGTAACATAATTAATCTGTTAAAATCCCGTACGCAAGTCCATGCAAAAAAGTATAATTGTAAACCCAGAAAACGAAAGTGCTAAACATAACGACACCTCTCCGCTCTAAAATATTCCTAATTAATTGACACAATTAATATACTTAATATATTGAACTGCAAAAATAGCAAAATATAAAAAGTAACATAATTAATATGTTAAAATCCCGTACGCAAGTCCATGCAAAAAAAAGTATAATTGTAAACCCAGAAAACGAAAGTGCTAAATATAGCGACACCTCCACTCTAAAATATTCCCAATAAATTGACACAATTAATATACCAGTCTATCTACCAAACGGTTCGGCATTTCGTGCGGATGAAACCTTGGAACCCACTTATCACTAATATACGATGTCCCCTTAATTGATCGATGATTCAAGTCTGAAGCACCTTCCATTAGGAACTGTCTTTCTCAGGTGATGTGTTTCTGTCTATTATAGCCGACAATTTGTATCCTTATACAGATAATATATCATATCATTTATAATATGAATGGTTAGAATTGAATGATACTATTAACATACCAGACCCTTTTAATAACAAATAATCATAAAAAATGACGTTATTTCAGACTTGACATATTAACCTTAAACAAAATGGTGGATCCAACTCTATAATTGCAAGAGGATAGAATAATTGTACATAGTACAAATACTTAAATTTCCAAAGTAAATACAATTTCATTGCTTTGATTTCATTAAAATTAACTTCATTTTGATATTTCCTTCGATCTTCAGAGGTTATAATGTCAACAGATTTTCAAAGCTCTTCTTTCCACCGTTTTATCTCTTTATCATATAAGCCTAATTACTCACAAACGTGTCACTTGTTAATGAATTCGAATTCCTATTCGTCGGGTCCATTCGAATGACGAAATGCGAAATGGTCATTTAAATTCCCCAAAAAATCATATTAAATTTATTTATCTGCATGGTATGACAAATAATTAAATAGAAAAAGACAATTTGCGTGTGTGATATACTTATCATGCACGATAAAGAACCCTAGCTGGGGGCTATTCGATAAGTGCATTGCATGTATAAGAGTAGCCAGGTGCTTATAAGGGTCAATGCTCAGCAAGCGGACCATTGTGTCTATTTGAGCAAGTCAACACTGACGCCCTATATATAGATAGATAGATAGAATTCATTCAACTGCTTACATTCGGTCCACGCACGATTGAGTTCAGTTAACTTTTAGCGCGTTTCTTTTTCCATAATATTTCAGTTTATTCCGATTATTTTGAATAATTAATTATAGATATTAGTAATGATATCGACCAATCAAAATTATTTTTAAATAGAGATCCATCTTCTCATTTTATGTCATACAATTATATTTCTACACTCCTTCTTTTTTGTCATTTATAAATTTCTAGGTGTTTTCATAATTATGATGATTTGTATTAATTTATAAAATAAATAAAAAAAAATCTTAATTGTGCATTAAAATCCCCACAAATGATGTGGTTTTTTTGTAGGGCTTTTAACTTGAATGTTTTTTTTGTAGGGCTTTTAACTTGAATGCGTTTTGTTTTGAAAAGGCAATAACTGCAGTAATAGCTGTTCATGTAGAAAGAGTAAGGGTCGTAAATAAAATTGAAGATATGAATTACCATCATTTAAAGTTGCAGTCAATCGTAAACAATAACAGTAAAACAATGTCTTCCAGATTGATTATCAAATTAGTCCTTATCAACTTTTATGGCCAAAGAATTATGCTAAGTTACATCTTTAAAAGTACTATATAATTGCCAAAATAAAGCAAATAACTATAATTTTTGATGCCATATTAGGGAAAGGAAACAAGTCTAACGTGGCCAATTGAGTCTAATATAATACCCCCGTTTGACTGTAGCTTTAATACAAATGCTATTTTTAGTTGACTGTGTACAATGTATGTTGAAACTAAGGTAGGCTATTAGCAATTAGTCTAAAATTATTAATTAAAAAATATTGATTTTTGTAATATATTACCTAGAGCAGGAGAGCAGGATATTTTAAATTCTGTTAGCGTTGTGCGTTTAGATAAATCATTAAAACAAAACTATCAATATAATATTTTATAAAATGAATTGGAGTATGCATACCTAACACGAGGATAGCAAAAACAAGAAGGAATAGACCTCACTATGGATATTACGATAAGTAATGATGAACACGCATCATGGATTACTCAAGAAATAACACAACTTCGAAATGATGACCAACTGTGTGATCTCAAGGTTACTATTAACAATGTAGAAATTAATTGTCATTTATTAATTTTAGCTATCTCCAGTAAGTATTTCAA
>JAUCNG010332177.1:0-12037 GCA_032353305.1 Cephalothrix spiralis
AAATCATGCACTTTTTGCATTTAACAATTGATTAGAGGTGGTCAATTAGGCTAAAATTTATGCGTTGTGCTTCAATGGGACTCGTATGACATCAGCCAACATCCCAGCACATCATTTTTTTAAATAACTGATGGTCGTGATGGATGATAAGCAAGATGAAAATGTTCAAAATTTTGCAAAATTCGATTTTGACGGCATTTAATATGATGCAGGTAAGCGGATCTGATACTGGGCTCCAAAATTATTCAGTATAGGTGCATTGGTACTCAATTTAATTATATTTTGTGACAAAAGTCAAGTTAAGGTTTTTAGAAATTGTGAGAACTTACAAAAATGTATCTTTTCACTGTAATTGAGTACAAATGCTCCTAAGCCCAGTATCTGATCTGCTTTACCTGCACCATATTAAATGCCGTCAAAATCGAATTTTGCAAAATTTTGCAACATTTTCATCTTGCTTATAATCCATCACGACCATCAGTTATTTAAAAAAAAGATGTGCTGGGAGCTTGCCTGATGTCATACGAGTCTCATTGAAGCACAACGCATAAATTTTAGCCTAATTGACCACCTCTAATCAATTGTTAAATGCAAGAAGTGCATGATTTTTCATATTTTGCCTCAGCAGCAGCTGATGCGGGGGTCACAGGATTGCATGCTATTGATACATCAACTGCAAATTACGACAGCTTTCAGAAAATACTTGAATAATTGAGCTTAAAGAATTTTTAGGGCGTGTAGAGGGCTTTTCTTTTTTCCATGTCAGCGTCACGTGACCGGAGCCACGTGACTTAATTAACGAACTTTTGATGCCAATTCAAAGCCTATCCGGTGGTCTATCATTGGTTAAAATTTGAACCCGCCCTGATTATTATTTTGTCTTAAAATAAATAATTTAGTATTTTTGCATTCTTTCTGGCCCCCGCTGCTGTACAATAGGAAATAAATTATTATTTAAGTCGCGATTCATACATGTAGATTAGGTTAGGTTAGGTCTAACTGTGGGTATATTATAGTATTTCAAATAGGGTGGAAATTGGGTAGCAGATCCTTCATTATTATTAGTTTTTAAAGTTTTATCAACTGGAAAATATGTTTTTCAACGTTGTTACGACGTTGATACAACGTTGGACAACGGCCTTGGTTCAACTGTATAATTCAACGTTAAATCAACCTATTATCGACGTCGTGGATCAACGTTGATTTTACGTTGTGTGCTTGCTGGGTATAATATTTTGACGCACAAGAAGTGTTTGCATTTCTGCAGAGATTGATGACGAACATAAACGGATCATCGAGCAAGTTCTCGCGAGTATCACATATCCTTTTAAAGAAATTATACTGAATCTATTTTACATATCCTTTCAGGGACGGGTAACCGATCTCAGCTATGCACAAAATTATCATTAGTTGTTGTTTTCCGCACCCCAAGGAGCGTTTTTATTACAGTCATGTACGTTATATGCATGGGCCTAATGCATTCAGACGGCCATGCTTCGCAACCATACATTAAAGCCGATAAAAGAGCAGAACCCATAACTCATTTCTTTATAACGAAAGGGTTATCCACTTTTTTGTCCTCAAAAGAAACAAATTTAAGCAAATGACAATGCTTATCAGCACGATGCTTCTCCAGGGAAGGCACACATTTACCACAACTAGTATAGACAGAACCGAGATACACATAAAAATCACATAGTATTAGAACGAGAGAGTTCCCAACGATGGGCTCCCTATCATCAAAATTTCCATTGAGCACCATAAACTTAGTCTTCTTTAAGTTCACAGTACAAAATTCTCCACAATTTTGTCGCGATGTGGAGAAGATGACAGTGTCGTCCATAAGCATGAGACAATGAAGGATGCCAAGAAAGCCATCGACACCACAACTGGATTTTCACATAGAGAGTAAACAACATGCAAGATGAAGGGGATCTTTGACGAACACCCATGGTAACGTACAGGATAGCCGATCCTAGAATCACATGAGAGTTTTCATACATGGCGTCGACCATACATAGCATTGTAAGACCACATTCTAAGGCAATCGAAGAATCAATAAGAGCGCGGCTCGGAACTTATCATGTGCTTTGGAAGAGTCATCGAAAACTATATAAAGTTGACACTTTTTATACAGGGTATAGTCCATCAGCAACCGCAGGGTAACAATAAACTCAATACAGCCCTTCTCTCTCGGTCAGTCTAAACCATAGTTCTAGATGATTAAGTCAAATAATTTTGCCAGAGAGTCCCTGTAATTATCACAAATCTTTTTGTTGCCCGTTTTAAAAACAGTCAACAAACGACTCCCACACCACATGACACGATAGGAATTGACGCAAAAACCAGGTCCAATTGTCAGGCAGATGATGGAGAATTCCAGACGGCAAACCACAGTTTTTCTTAGATTTTGAGATTGAATGAGTAATCTCATACATGTAAAATCGAATTGGCGCATCAATCACTGGAAATAAGGATCATGGCATTCAGAGACGAGGTCCAGATAAAGTTCTCTAGTGGGTCGTAAGAGGGTCTCAAAATGAACTTTGAACTGTTTATCAGAAGGGCTATCTGGTTCCAACTTATTCTCGACCTTTCCAGTTTATAGCTTTCCATACTAACTTCGAATTACCACTATTTAGAATACTTTCCATCTATTGGGTCCTGTGTTATGCACATTTACAACATTATACGGCTTAAGGCTATCTTTAACCTGTTGTAAAAAGAATACGGTTTGCAGCTTCCATATTATTGTTCACATCATCAAAGTCTGGTGAGTTTATGTTGAGAAGACCATTGCAGAGTATTTTGCCGTCGATTTTATCCATCTTAATCTGACGGTTGCACATATGTTACCGGGCCGGTATAGACAGAACCGTATGAGATTCTACAGCAGCAGACCTCTGAATTAAATTGTAGTTAAACACAGAGGAAGTTAACCGGGAAATCTCAAAACGAACAGTCAAAGGTGCATGATCATAAGGTAAATCTAAACGATTGTTAATTTTAAAATCAAAGATACTGTCTAACAGTTCCGAAGACACAATACAATAGTCCACTTCAGATATCCAGGGATGTCGTTGCCTAAATGTCAGCCCGCCATTGTTTGTATTTCAAATTGTTCAATAATACGAGATCACTTAAGGTTTTCGCTCATTAGGCAGCAGAATAGGATCATTTGAAGGCATATAAGTGAGGTCAATGTCGCGGGCTTTTCCTTGAATGAACTAGTCTACCTGAAGTGAGAATGGAAGTAAAATGCTCATTCCAGGCGGTTTGCCACAGGAAATAGTCTCTTTTGATTTCTTGACACCTTCAAGTGAGGGATCAGTTTCAAGTACTGTCATCACTGGGTATATTTTAGTCGGCGTCAAGTTTGTGTTACCTTTTATTGTCTGGAGTAGAGCTAACAATTGTGCTCAAGCTACATTTTCTTTAGAATGCTAGGGTCAGTTAAAATTGTACTATCTCTAAACTTCAACAGTGTAGTTTTCTTAGTTGTGGCTCAAGTTGGCTTGATACATTTTAAAAACATATTCTGGATTTTCTCACTGTCTACAAATCAATCGGATAGTTCAACAGTCAGGTCGCTTCGAATTGGGGTACTAATAATGCGAGTCGCTTTGCTTCAAACAAATTGCTACTTTGATTTGTGACACCTCTTGCCCAGGGGATCATCTAAATGGTTAATTATTTGGGAAAGGCTGTTCTAGGCTGTGTAGTAGCTCAAATTTATCCTCCGGTCAGCTTGGAATGACCTATTATGTACTAGACAGTGTTGTAACAAGAGGAACTCACTGTATGGTACTCTTGAGTTGGCTCTAACCAAATTCAACTGATCCTTGGATCTTAGAGAAATAGACTTGAGGTTTTCTGTCGTACAGTAGTAAAAGAACAGTTAAGAATCGGTGTTTTTCGGTATGCCATATTTGATTTCATTTGTAATTGCTAAGTGAATGTAATAAATTTTATGATGTACTTATGATCTGACTCTAAAGATTGAATTTGAAGTATTGTACAGCCAGGACGAAAAACAAAAATAAATAGTCCTGCAATTTCTGTAATCGTTATGAATTCAATAAAAGTCACTTTTTTCATTTTTGAACTTCTGAAATCGAGTGAATGTGTAGCTAGAGGGTAAAGTAAATCCTAAGGCTTTGTTTTGCTTTTGCTTTTGAAATTTCGTTCCAAGTTTCTGGGATGTCAGGCAATTTTGCGTTATAATGTTCTGAAAGTTGGTGTTTGTATGTTGCTATGAACCAGTTCCAGTAATTAGATTGACCCATGCAGCTGGATGGTTCAATGTCCCATGTTGGTAGATACGTCTTGTAATCTCTATATTCATGATTTGCTTCGTTATCAGTAGTATTGCAATTATCTGAGGCCCGGCACTCATATTGTGATGCACCACAACTAAATTTAACTAATGATTGGACATCGAAGTTGCAGGATTCAATACCAAGTTTCCCCTCATTCTCGCCCTTAGCCCATCTTATTCCACGAACACCTGATGGTCTATGCTGTACACATCGATGACTTTTGTTCCCAGTCGTATGACCTTCAATACATTGTTCATTACAGAACGGGCATTGTTTACTGCAGCCCCAGAGTACTTCTAAAATTTTATTGTACGGTGTATCTTCGGACCACGTAATATTTTCTAATTTCACATCTTTATACATATACAGCATCTCTTTCTCCAGGCCATCAAACTTGTTTATTAGAAGATCACGGAAGTTCAAGAAATCAAACACATCGAGTGCGCTCACAAGTTTAAGTTCAGACGCTTGAATTGTGATTTCAGTCAGACAAGATTTGAAGGTTTTACTCCAAGTGATCATTGACTGGTTTTCTTTTTTCTTCGACAATTCTGCATCTGATGCCGACATTATACCCTTTTTCAAGTCATCAATAATACGATGAACAATAATTTGCTGTCTTTGTTTCATGTTTATGTGTTTTTTCTTTGCTTCGTAAGTAGCCTCGCAGAATTTTCTATTTGTAAAATTAATTACCCACTTTTCTGAGAAGAGTTTAGCATTTTTGATGAAGGATATATAGTCATCAAAATTATCCTTATCAGCTAGATCATCCAAGATTTCAACAATCAATTGATACTTGGTGTAACGAAAATGCATCGTGATATCTTTTACTATTTCGTGAGGCAATTTTGTGTCTAAGACTTTCATTATACCTGCAACGATGTTACCGTAAAGAAAATCAGCAGCGATCAGCTCATTGGTTCGCTGCATCACCATATTTTCAAAAAGGTCAAATATGTTATTTTTCTTTTTTTTTAGTTTCCCAGTAATACTGTTGATTTCATCATAATCAGCCTGCATCTTCTTAAAAACAGTGATTGCAAAGCGGGATGTATGGACAACAAGTTTGACTTTGAGCGTTGGTGCTATTGTAAATGATTGTTCCTTGTTCTTGTTATGTTCGTCGATACCCTGAATAACTTTCTTTATGACTTGTGAAACATGCGATTCCTGAAATCGGCAACTCACGTGAGACAAATTGTTCAAGTAAATTCCGACACTTTCAAATATATCCTCAATAACGGCTACAGCCTTTTTTGCAATAAGATTTTCTTCGGTTTCGTTTTTTTTATTTGATGCAAAATTATATACTTTCTTAGCTGCTTGCTTTAAAATTGATTTCGATACACACAGATGAAGCTCGAGATCGATTTCGTTAACACCGATGCTACCCGCAAGAACTTTTAAATCAAATGGTTTAGTGAGGGGATTTTTTCCTATCTCTTTTCTTAAACTTGTTGAATCCTTTTGTAGATTATTCCAGAGTACTTTCTCTACAATTGCCTCAATATTTACAGGCTCATCATGACCATTCACTTTAAGTTCGGCCACCCATTGATCCCAAACTGTGTCAAACATAAATAGAAGCTGTTGGTCATCAACCTGAGTTCCTTTTGTTGATTCTGCAAAATCTTTAGCGTTTCGTAAAATTTCTTTCTCACACTCTGTCTGTTTTTGTTGTTGATCAAAATCAAATTTCAGGTTGTCATCTTCGCCCATGATATCTCTTTTAGCATTCCTATAGAACTCGTATGAGTCTTCATCAAGTCGACGTAGGGTTATATTTTCCCATTCTTTTAAGATATCCTTATTGCTATGTGAGGAAAAAAACTCTGTAAGTTCCTTTTTGGCAGTCTCTTTTAAATCCTGAACTATTGTTCTTAATTCTGTTTGCAAGTTTGAGCTAAGTTCTTCCAGTGAATTCGAATCACATGAAAAGTTTGAGCTAAGTTCTTCCAGTGAATTCGAATCACATGAAACAAAACCCTGAAGCTGAGTGACAGCGTCTGTCTGAACCCATTCTGTAATTTCGGATTCAATATTCCATTTCAGCTCATTGTATTTAATGTCAAGGCTGTGAAATACACTAGCGGCCAGGCTGTTTCTGAAGCTAAAAACAAAATCATCAGTAAGCACACCACTCCAGATGTCTTCTATACGCTGAGTCATGCCTGTCAATGTAAGGACTGACAAATTTTTTGGGATATCAATCAATAAGCAGTGTTTGACATCTTGAGCGTTTTCTGAATATCCGGGATTGATGGGTGACATTGGTGGGTTACCAAGCCACAGGTTAGAGAAGTACCAGACATGTTTATTTCTATCAAAGTTAATAACCTGATTAAAGCTACAGATGTCAGTTATTTTTTCCATTTTACTTGCCTCCACTGTTAGTTTGTCTAGTTTCTCCTGTAGTTTATGAAAGCCCTGCTGCATCTTGCTTTTACCTTCACTGTCAACATTCTGGTGAATGAAAACACAGCTACGTTGGAGCTCAAAAGTTTGATTGACCAATTTCATTCTTAGAAATGCGTGGACCGCGATTTGAAGGACATCACTCATATCGACCATGTTTTCTCCTTTTATATTGATAATTGTGACATCCCCTATTCCAATGACAAATGTTGCTAGTTCGTTATCATGTTCAATTTTTGTCTCTCCGAGTTCAGGCGCTCGGAGACCTTCAGTATCTACCACAAGGACATAGTCATAGTTCATGCTGTCGTCTTTCACCTCAATTAGCTGCATGAAGGCACCCCGTGTACATCTTCCAGCACTTGTTACAAACTGCAAGCCAAACATTGTATTCATAAGAGTAGACTTCCCCGAGCTCTGGATACCAAGGACAGATATAACATACATCCTCTTGTTGCCTATCTTCTCCTTCAAACTCTTGAGCATAGCCTTGATCCAAGTTATTGGAACACTACCAGTATCCCCGTCCATTATTTCTATGGGTTGTCCTTTGATAAGTAATTCAGCAGCTATAATAGGTAACGTCTGTACCATTGCATGTGTCTCTCGATTAAGCTTATTATTACTCTCAACAGCTGCCTCATATATCTGGGACATCTCTCTTAACAAGTGCTCAAGTCCGAGAGAGGCGTCAGCTAACCTTTTCTCTGCTTCTAGCAACCCGGATGTATCTCCAGAATCACTCAGCTTCGACCATTTGTCCCACAATCCAGGAATTGTGTTTCTACTCTTTTCATCGAGGTAAAGTTTCACCCACTGCAGGAAGAGACCAACAGTAGGAGTGTCTACAGTTTTTATCAGGTTCCTTAAAAAATATGTCATTAATTTACTTAGCGGCGACGAGTAATTATATTGTTTCTTCCTTAAGCAAATCATTTCCTCTTGAATACCTATCGTTACACTTACATTGGACTCCTCAGATTGCTTCCCTGATCTTTCTTTTTTCTTTTGTAAATCACTCCATTCCTGCAGAATGCTACCTTGAAGTTTGAGCATATTATTTTTACAGTCACCCGTCGATTTATTATCCATGCCGCTGATGACCTCCTGAGCTAGCATTTTGGCTGATTTGCATAGCTCATCATTTTCATCTATAAGTATGCCATCAATCTTCTGTTTAAGGCATACATCTTCAATAACCTTACCATTTTCGGTTTGCAGAATTTTGTTTACAGATATTCTGATATCACGTTTCATATGAGCAATTGGTCTTCTTCTTTTTGATTTAAATCCAAGTACGATATTTCCCCCCAAAACGTTTGAATATGGTTCAAGTTGTTTTTTAGTCATATCTATTGATTCAGGACATCTATTTGTTATCACCCACATCAGTTTTACTGGACCAGTATTTAGTTCTGTCATAAATTCTGATATATCAGATTTCTCTATGTCACTTATGTCAACTAGGCATACTATGATGTTTGCAAAATACTTCATCACATTAACCTGCTTCTTGAATTTGCAAGCATCGCCCCGTAGGTTCATAAACATGGTTACATCCTTGAACACATCTGATGTGTTCAAGGCAGATGATTCATTTTTCTTGTAAGACGAAGACGGTATAAACCACTGACATTCAACTAACCCATCAGCTAGCTGCCTCTTTGTGTCACTAAGTGGACATTCCATATCCCAAAAAGAGTGGTGTAATTGATCAGTCATAACATGGTTTAGTAGGATAGATTTAGATTCTGACGGGTTACCTAATTTTATAAATGCTATAGTTTTGAGAGGCTCTTTGACAACTGATGATTCTTTGAACTTTTCATCGCCAATCTTCAACTTAATAATGATGCTACGAAGTGCCCAAAG
Source organism: Cephalothrix spiralis (assembly GCA_032353305.1). Taxonomy (NCBI): domain Eukaryota; kingdom Metazoa; phylum Nemertea; class Palaeonemertea; order Archinemertea; family Cephalotrichidae; genus Cephalothrix; species Cephalothrix spiralis. The sequence continues at coordinate 8,610 of JAUCNG010332177.1, forward strand.
TGAAAGCTGCATTGATTCACTAATTAGACCAGGTGAAAGAAATGGAACAGCAAGGCGGCATATAAACATCTTGCTAATTAATGTCTGCTTCAGTATCAAATCACAGCAGGAAAGTATAGCAAGAAAAATATCTTGAGGATGATAAGTATTTGGTCCATAAATGTCTTCATCTTCAGTAGCAGACTCCTCAGTTATCTCGCATTTGCACATTTGTGCATATATTTTAATTTCATTTTCACGACCAATATAATCTTGCATTATTAGCTTTTGCATGATCCTCCAAGGAAGCGCTGCTGTGCTCTCCACGGGTAGATTTGATACCGCCATTACATCACTCAGGCTGATTTTAGATGGATAATAGTCGCTCAACTTCAACTGCTCCAAAAGAAGTTTGGTTTTTTTATTTCGATCCATTTTCTGCATCTTCTGAAAAAAGGGAATTGCAAATCGAGATGCATGGACAGCAACTTTTACTTTGAGGGTTGGTAGTAGTGTAAAGGAATATTCGTTGTCCATGTTATACACATCGATACCTTCAATGACGTTCTTTATAACCTGTGAGGCATACAATTCCTGAAATCCACTGCTCATTGGCAAATCATTCAAGTAAATTTCGACATTTCGAAATATATTATCAATAACGGCAACTGTGGCTATTTTGTTACTATCAAATTTATCTTTAGGAAAGAGAAAATCTGTTGCTCCTTTAGATAAAGATCTTAGTTTCCCGAAAGTTGTTTTCTCAGTAGTTGATTTTGTTATACTCAGATGATTATCCTGGATTTCAGTAGCAGTAATGCTACCTTTTAATTTGCTGAGGGGTTTAGTGAGGGGATTCTGTTGTATCTCAATTCTAAGAGCTTCCGAATCATCTTTTAGATTATCCCTGAGCAAGCTCTCAACCATTTCTGCAACGTTGACTGATTTATCATCCATTGTCTGCATAGCGTCTTTATTCAGAACTTCTAATTTTTTTGTACCAACTTCACCCATGTTACATCAGTACCTAAAATATAAAAGATGATAATAAAATTTTGAATCAAGTTGAACCACACGACCAGCAATTTATACCTTGTCTATATGGGGTATTCCAGCATTAACATCGTCTTATCAAATCACATTTTTTAGCGTTCTCTCTTAATATCTTTTCTCATATCTGAGAAATCGACTGTAAACTATATTAGTAGACGATGAAGAAATCATTTAATAAAACACCGTGCGACTATTAATCACTAAGCTGTAGCGAGCTGAAAAACGTTAACATCGTATGACTAGTGATATCTTTTTCTATTTCAATAGACAATTTTGTGTCTATGACTTTCTTTGTAGCTACAACCACGTTACTGTAAAACTCTAAATAAAATCAGCAGCGATCAACTCGTTGGTTTCCTAAAAAAGTTATTTTAAAAAGTTGCCACTTGCGACATTTTTAAATATATGATCGATAACAGCTGCAGCCTTTCTTATATTTTTTTCAGTTTCGTCTTTTCTGTTTGTTAACAAAGATGATAGTGATCTCTAATCACACAGATGATGCCCGAACACAATCTCATTAACACCTATGCTAACCACAAGAACCTTTGAATTAAAGGATTTAGTGAGGGGATTTATTTTCATCTCTTTTTTAAGAATTGTATTATAACTATCTAGATTATCCCATAGCATTTTCTCTACCATTGCCTCAATAAGTACTGGGTCATCCTAAATATTTGCTGTAAGCTCGGCCACCCATTTCGCCCAGACATCGTTAAACATATGAAGAAGCTGCTGCTAATTAACAAGAGTTCCTTTTTTTATATTGCAAACTCATTAATTAGCCCTTCGTAGAATTTCTTTCTCATACATTTTCTGATTTGTTTGCTGGTCAAAATCAAACTTCAGGGAATTTGCCCTATGACTTATTTGTCTGTTTGCTTTTCTATAGTTCTCTTCTGAGTCATAATTAAGTCGAATCATGGTTTGATTTTCTCATTGTATTAAGATATCCGTAAGGCTATGTGAGGCAAAAAACATTTTAAGTTCCTTTCTGGCTGTTTCTTTTAAAACGTTTACTTTATTTCTTAACTCTGATTGCACTTTTATGCTAAGTTTGAGAGATACAATCCTGGAGCCGAGTAATCGCATTTGTCTGTAGCCATTCTGTAATTTCTAATTCACTATTTAGTAGAGCGGTCTTGTCCAAAAAAAATTGGGGTACCTTCGACCAAAAGTACACATAAGTTGCTATATACCAAAATATTCGTCTTGAACTCTAGTTTCCGAAACACCATGATCACATTTGTGGAAACGTTGGGCAGCTGAGTAAATACAGGGTGTTCCTAAAAAAGTCGACGATTTTTACATTTGCACCTACTCGAACATTGAAGCTAATTGTGTGAGATAGAAAAATGATATCGAAAATTTTTTTGTGCCATGGGATAGTGGATAGTGCCTACATAGGGCTTTCATCTCATGTATTATTTTGTATATTATGTACAGGGTGTACTAAAAAAATGGGTCACTTAGCATATTTTTTAAACAAAATTTCTAATATTTTCTGTTTCCGTTTATCTGAATACCTTGTTATTTTTTGTGAACCTATATGGTGTTCAAATGTGTTAACTAGTATGTTCCAAATACCCAGGGACCGTATACAAATTTTCAAAATTTTCTGGGGATGTATTTCAAGAAATATGAAATCGCGTCTGGGTGTTTTAAAATCGCCTGGTATGTATTTTACTGACTAATTAGCCTTATAACATTCGTTAAGATTGTCCTACGAGGTCAAATGACCCCACAATATGAACATAGGATCATGTTCTTTCATTTGTGACCAACTGTGACACATTTGGATTTGCGGTTGCTAGGAAACAGGGACCGTTTCCAAAGTTTTGTATTTTTATGTATCATTTATTCATGTGGAATGAAGCCCCTATGGTGTCATATAAAGGTCCTCAGGGGACCGTTTTAACATTTCGAAATTGCAAAATCTTTGTGTATTTAATACTAAGATCGTATTTTAGAACGGAAATATAATTGCCTCAGGGCAGTTTAATTGGTCTAAATATTCTCTACACATCACTAGGCATCACTCCACACCGAACAAGTGCATCCATAACCGAATGCATGATGGCATGAGTGTTGTATCAAAATTCATATATATATAAGAGAAATTGAAACAGAAGCTTCAAACAAATCCACAGACACAAGATATGATTTACACTAAGGTGCAAATATTATTCAAATTGAAATATTTATTTGACTCTTGTGAACCTATCAATGGTATAGAATACTAATAGACATGTATATAAGGTATATTACATGTTCATACCTTTGTCACCGGATATAAGATATACACGAGTTTTGGGAGTGTTTTTGGGTTTTTTATACCCAAATTTTTTGGGTATCAGTTACTTCAACTTTTGGGTTTGTTTCCGTTACACCCAAGA